>JAUPMG010000001.1:20730882-20762392 GCA_031762675.1 Pachysandra terminalis
GCAGGGTTTGGACGTAAGGGACATGCCGTCGGAGATATTCCTGGAGTCCGATTCAAGGTTGTGAAAGTATCGGGTGTCTCTCTTTTGGCTCTCTTCAAAGAGAAGAAGGAGAAGCCTAGGTCTTAGGTTTGTTTTCGAGTTAATTTTACCCTTTCTTACCCTTCTGATTTTAATGGCTTACCTATCATTATGTTTGCAAGTCTTTAGGGAAGAGCGAATTTTGTGAACAATTATTCTATCTATGTTATAGCTACTACATTAAAATCAGGGTATTTCTTTTGATGCAAGATCATTTTGGACTACCTTTGGAATGTGGAGATGAATATCTGATTTTAGTTTATTTTTGTTTAAATTTATGATTAATTGCTTGCCAAATGTTTGAGTGTGATGGTTAATTTTGCTGCGTGTTCAGGGTTGATTTAAGAAGTATTTTTTATTTGAATTCCATGTAAAGGAAAGTACTTAATTAATTTTAAGCAACACTATAGAAATGCCTTTATTTTCTGAAGTATCATTTGTATAGCTGCATTTGTGTGTTCACATTATTCAGTACCTACCCTCACTCACCTAGCAGTAGTGGATGTGTGTTCAGAGGTTACCTTAAGATGAGGTTTTTGTTATAATGGGGGTTAATGAAGCTATTAATAGGGCTGTCAACGAGCTGAGCTTGAACCCAAAAAAAGCTCATTATCTTAACGAGCATGAGCCGAGATTGGATAGGCTCTCGGCTTGGTTTTTATATGATATTCCTATATCTTTTATTGTATACTAGTATCAAATACACGTGTTAATATATTATATTATATAATACTAATATAAGTTTTTTTACAAGTTTGAGTCTTATAAACCCAATTTTTTGCGAGTTGAGCTTTTGCAAGCCAAGCCGAGCTTTAACAAGCCTGATCCCCGAAGCTTTTAGTGAGCCCAAGTTGAGTCTGAATATTGCTCAAGGTTTACGAGCCCGAGCTGGGCGAAGCTCAGCTCAGCTCAGCTGATCTCGGCGCAGCCCTAGCCGTTAAAGGGATTCAAATCATCTTAAGATCCTTTCCATTACGGGAAGGAGCAACAATCAATAAACAAAAGTTACATTAGCTTGACATAGACAAACCCAAGCAACAAACAAAAACTACGTAAGCATGAAATAGACAAATTTACACGATTAGCTTGACATAGACAAACCCAAGCAACAAATGAAAACTACGTAAGCCTGAAATAGACAAATTTACACGATTTATAAAGAATTTTCTTTTTAATTGACGTTGACAGTAAGTCGATCAAATCGGGTTTACGTGTTTGCTTTTCAATTTTCATTAGCTACTATTCCTTCCTTTCTGGAAGAACGGTAGATGATTTGAATCCATATAAAAAGGATATAGAAATTATTTATTTAGTCAAGTGGTAATGCTAAGGTGTTCGTTTGCTATTAAAAATAAAATAAATTTTTCAATCAGATGACAATAATACCCATCGCTTTCTTAATAAATTGACTGCTGTTTATGAAATGTATGGTATTTTCAGTTAATTGGTTAAAAGGTTACTGGGCATATTTGTCATTTTATAGAAATAGCAATTTTAAGATATCTATGCCTGGCAAATTAATGCCATCTTGATAAATGCATGGTTAAACAAAAAAGATAAAAAGAAGTTATGTTCATGGTACCAGGAATTGTAATTTAAAAAAATAATAATAACAATAATAGTTAATCTACAGTGACGACATTTTCTTTTCTGCATAACGGAGAACTTCATTTACAGCCATCAAATTTTCTTTATATAAAATCTCGACCATTCATAATCGGTCTGTACTATACCGAGCTCAGCACAGTAGAATTCTCCTAAAATAATAATAATAAGGTAGGATTAAGAACACTGGAAAGCACCTCCATACTGCAGTGCGACGGCTCAATTGTTCTTCAGCGTGGCCTCTGGAAGGGGAAAGCCGGATGTCTTCTCTACTACTTTGTCCATTGTTGAATCTGTCAACAACCCAAATAACCCGCTTCGATTGCAAACTGAATCTTTATATGCCAATGGAGTCCTTGTGCTGGGTATAATTTCAACACAGGTTGGAGAAACAGAGACCGAACAGAGCTTCGACAAAAGTTTCGCAAAATCCTCTTCTGGTTCAAGCTCATCGGAGTCGAATGAGGATATCTCTGGAGTGCCGAGACTATCTGCATATTTGACATTAAATTTGGGAGCAAAGGGACCTTTCTTCCCACCGGCGAGCTGTTTCACCACGTCCATATTGATATCTAATGCTTCCATGCGGCTGCTCAAAGCATCATCTTGACCTTCAAAACGATGCAAGTTTTCCTTTTCAACGCTTGGAAAACGTAAATGCAAGTCATTCTCGGTATGTACTTGCTCATGTATTATCACCTCGTCACCCTCATTCTCAGATAGCTTTGCACTTTCACAATCACAAGCAGAACTTGAATCAGTTGAGATATTTAAACATGATTCCCTCTTGCTCTCTCTGCCTCTTTTATTCTTTTGTTCAACTCGGCTGAATGTCTCTTCCGCGTTCAAATTGGAATCTTTGCCATGACCGACTGTACCAAGCCTTGTTGTTCCAATCTGCCCAGTATGGGCTTGGTTTGCTTGGCTGGTTTTAGAAGATGTTTTGATCTTAGCTTTCGAGGATACGCCGGGACAGTTTTCTGTAGTTCTTGAACTGCCAGATCCCTTTGCAGAAGAAGCATTTGATGGCAATGGAAGCTGTGGAATGGATGGAGTTCTCGTGTTCGCAACAGGATGTGCTACTTCGGTATGCTGAGAATCCACCTTTACGCTCGTCGTCCTTACTGCATTTCTTGCAGATTGAGGAATAACAGACTTTGTTCTTTGTCCATCCCCATTAGGATTACAGGTTCCAGCTCCAAGTTTGGACGCACCACTTTGTGCCCCAGGATGAGACGGCAAATTTCCGTTTGGAGTATGAGCCACAGATTTATCCTGAATATCAAAGAAGTTTCATGCAAGTGTAAGGGCATATTTGCAATGTTTTTTTTTTTTTGGGCTCTAGAAGTGACTCCTGAGCCTAGAAGTGCTTTAACTATACATATTAAGGTCATGTTCGGCATTGCTTCCTAAAAGGAGAAACGATTCCTTCGGAATTGATTCTTATGAAGCTCTTTGTAAATTTTTTCTCATATTAAAAAATAGCGATTCCTTCGGAATTGATTCTTATGAAGCTCTTTGTAAATTTTTTCTCATATTAAAAAATAGCGTTTGGTAAATGCCTATTTAAGAAGTGCTTTTAGGTCTTAGAAGGAGCAAATTAGGTATTATAAAATAATATGAGGATAAAATAGTCTCAATTAAAATGTCACTTAAATGACTAAACTGATTCCTGCAAAAGCAATTTGGAAAAACAGGGAGTCAATTGCTTCAATGGACTGAGCGTTTCAGTGAAGCACTTCATTTGGAATTGCTTCTCAGACGTATTTACCAAACGCTTAGGGTGTGTTTGGTAAAAGCGTTTCTAGACTTAGGATTCACTTCTAAGGTCTCAAGAAACAATGCCAAACACACCCTAAGCCTTTGGTAAACACATCTAAGAAGCAATTCCAAATGAAGCACGTCATTGAAACGCTAATTCCACTGATTCCATTGAAGGAGTAGAATCAGTTTAGTCACTTAAGTGACATTTTTAACGAGACTATTTTATCATCATATTATTTTATAATATCCATTTTGTCCATTTTTTATGTTCTAGATCTAAAAGCAGTTCTTAAATAGGGATTTACCAAACGCCAACTTTTCATATGAAGCAGCTTTTACAAAGCGCTTCATAAGAATCAACTCTGAAATCACTTCTCATTTTAGGAAGCACTGCAAACATGGCCTAAATGTTTCTAATGAAGCATAATTTTCAATGACAGAGAATAAAAAAGTCTAATGCAGTGATCACAAGGAAAAGGTCTTACCGCGTTGAAAAAACCGATCGTTGGTGAAGGCATCCGAAGACCCGAGGGTTTAGCACTTCTAAAAGGGTCTTTAGAAGGGTGATGAGAAATTGCAACAGTTCCTGCTGAAGCTTTCTTGACACGCTGACGGAGAGAAGCAGTTCCTTGACTCTCAAGCCCGACACAGGGTTGCTCGTGTAAATGGTATTGCAGATCCGATATTGGAAGGATATCAGTGCCTAAAGAATTTTCGCCGGATGAAGAACCAACATCAAGGCTTGCTTTTGAACTATTAGACTTTTGGTTGACAGTAGAAGTTGATGATGATGACTCAGATGACCATCCATCAATAGTACTAGCAGGTGATACGTTAGAAGAATGCTTGGACACGGACGTTAAATAAGTTGAAAGACGAGAATTTCCGCACTCACTTTTACTTCTTGATGGCAGTCTCTGAGGGGTTTTAAGGGTTGAACCAGAGGATGGGGGATTAACACTTCTGGAATCAACTTTTCTTCTGGCAAAATTCAAGGGAGATCTACCAGTATCAGATGATGTACTACCAGAACTGTTGTTCGAGGAACAAGAAGCTGCTGAATCTATCTTGGTGGTATTGGAAGAACCTGAAGAAGAGGATTTGGATAACGTTCTAGACTTAGGAATTACACCAGACGAGTTATTGATACTGAGCTTCTTGCAGGCAGCTGGCTTACCTGCAACTCCCAGATTTTATTATGTTTAAAATGAAGATGAACCAAGTTAAAAATCTGTTTTAAATGTGCAACAGAAATTAATCCGAAATCGTTAAAGCTTTATACCAGAGGCAGTTTTGGCAGTAACACTTTCCATTTTGACTCGGTTGGCACCCAAAGAAGCTCTGGTTGGTTCTGCTGTGACATTGTTAGCTGTTGTGCCTAATATCTTGGGTGGCTTGAGAGGAGATCTAGCAGGCTTTATTAAAACAAAAAAGAAATAATGCCAGTTAAAACATAAATATAAATGGAAACAATCATTTCCATGACACTATACTCGCTATGCATCAATCAGGACTGTTAGACGGGTAGGCCCCCACTTCAATGGCCATGGCACAATGTATGTCATTATCAATTGATTATGGTCATTCCAGTCCAAACCTTCATATGATGCATATAGGTGAGTCATGCATAGTATTTAAACTCAGTATCGGATCGGGGATCGGCCGATTTAAACATGGCCCATTTTTTTAAACCGAATCAGAGAACTTTAGCAATTTTCGGAGTCGGCTTGGCATCGGGGCTCGGGACGCCGATCCCAAGTTGTATTGGCTGATCCGACTCAGGATCGGCCGATACTTTAACACTATGGAGTCATGTTCATGGTATAATGGGAAGGAAAATCTATTCATTCAACTTAATTAGTACGTGCCTGTACAGATTGTTGAGGAATAGAAGTCCCCATTGTTTTTTCTGACCCTTGCTTGCTAATACTTTGCCTCTTGGAAACAGACAAAAGCTTCGCCTGGGATTGCGAGAGAAGATAGCATCAAACATTCTCGAAAAACAAACAAACAAAAAAGTGACCATGTATTGTTGCCACCAATAGAACTTACCCTATTTTGAGAAACAATGTCCCATTTCTTTGAAGCTGAAAAGAGAATTCATACCTTAAAGATAAGTTTATGAAGAGCAGAGGCACAAGGAGAAATATAAATGAATTTACTAAGAAAAAGTGCGACAAAAACCAATCAATGCAATCATTTAGTAAATAGAATCTAGTAAAAGGAGGAACCTTCCTCAGCACAGGACAAGCAGAAGCTCATCTTGCCTGTTCAAATAATTAATATGAGACGTCATTCAATGAATTTGATATTGAGATCTGCAGATAATTGATCTGTTCAGATAACCTTTAACCATCTGACAACTTTTCTAGGAAGGCATAAACAACTTTTCTAGGAAGGCATGGATGATATTAAGATCATCCATGCAGGTCCATGTTTTCACCAAGAAGATTTCCTTGGTGGAACCTGCCTGTATCCATGGTGTACGGCATGTACAAAATAAGTTCAGACAATAGTACCTTTCCATACTTTATTACTGAAGGAGCAGCATACTAACCGTGAATATTCTGCATGCCTGTTTCCCCCAGTCCTGCTTTGCTACTCGAGCGTACCACATTGGATGCTTTACTAGACTTCTGAATGGAATCTCTTATATCGGCCTCCTGGGTTTCTAATGTCAAACTATCACTATCTAATGTCGAGTTCGATTCTACAGATCTCCGTACGTCTTCTTCAATCACAGGTAATAAATGTAAATCAGTCTCCTTCAATCCATTATTAATAGTAGACAACTCCTCAGGTTCCAGAACTCCTGAGCACACAGAAGAAATCTTCGTGACAACTTTAAATTCCATAAAATAAAGAAGAGGTAGTATTGTATTATACTGTGGAAATGAGATGCCAAGGTTTCACATATACATAGAAGCATACCAGCACTCGTGAAGAAAGACGTATCCCAGGCTAAACTGTTGCGCAAATCACACATGCCATTTTTTCTTGTTATATCTGGTTTCAATAACGCAGACAACAAGGGTACCTGTTCCCTTTGCACATAGAAATCTGCTGCATTCTTCCCTTCCGGAGAATCCCCAGCCTCAAGAAACTCAAAACTGTTGTTCTTATTTCGTTCATCTGAGAATCCTGTCAAATTAAACTCGTGAAGAGAAATAGGATGTGGGAAAATGTCAAGTGCATCCAAACTCATACAAAAGCAATATACAAAGCATCTGTCGGGTCAACCCCAGCTCTAGGGGAGGCATTATCCATATCATGACTAAATTTTCAGAAACGTAGGAGAAAAAAAAGTGCCTGAAAGACTAAGTATCAAATAGAAACAAATGAGATGGCCATGGTCAAGTACAGGGCTGAAGTGGTATAAGATATTTAAGGAGCACTACAAATCAGAGAAGCAACCATACAAAGAAGATGACCTCCATAGTCAACAAGCCTGAGCTAGACAGCATTGTCCACATCCATAACTAATACATCTCAGTCTACTTCGACCTTTCATGAATTAAAACGTCACCTACATAACAGTTAAACTACTTGGGTCTACGCAAGTTTCCGTTAAACTTGAGTTTCCTACTGGGGCCTACTTATCATTGTGTAAACAATAAAGGATTGCTGACAAAGGTAACTATACTGAACGCATATAAACTGTTGACTGTTTTATAAAACCTCTTTTAAGATTTCCCCACCTGGCTCTCTGCCCCAAAAAAGAATGAGAAAGCTGAATCTCAATTTCCCTCTATCATTATATTCTTTTTCAAGTCTTTTTTTTCACTAATCTAGTAAACTAATTTGCTTTTTGCGTGTTTATTTGGCATTCACCACTTATTATAGCAAACTATAATTTGGATTTTTTACAGTGTGATTTGATCTAAGCTATTATTTGAATTCTTTCATTTATTGCCATGAATGAATAAAAATCTCTGGTTTTTATAATTTAGCAAATAAAGAAATTGTGCACCTCTTAAAAAACCCTTGACACCTCAATGCTTTGACTACACTACAAAAATGGTAACCTGCTCCATCAAGAAAAATTATGCGAAATAGATGCCACTGTACCATTCGAGGGGTTTCCTTCCGATCATAAAACAGCTTGGAATCCTACTTTGGTCATGTTACTACTCAGGGAGCATGATAGACAAAGAAAGCAAAAGAAGAATACACAAGAGGGAGGAGAAGAGGAATCATTGATCACCTCAATTTCACACCCCCACTAATATTTCTTTTACTAAGTAATATTATATACATTGACATAAATACCCTTGCTCACTAATAATGATCTCTAACACTCCATGCAAGTTGGAGCATAGATAGCATGAAAGCCCACCTCCGACCAAATAAAATCCAATATGTTGTAGATAATCCCCTTTGTGAACACATCTGCTAAGGGGTTCTGAGAGTGAACACATGGGGTAGATAACACTTCCTGTTAATAATTCTATCTTGGACAAGATGAAAATCAATCAATCTCTATGTGCTTGATCCACTAGTAATTCTAACTTGGACAAGATGACAATCAATCAATCTCTATGTGCTTGGTCCACTCATGGAAAATTTGATTACTTGCAATATGCCTGGCAGCTTAATTTTCATAATACAGTATGGGTATCCTGATCTTATTTCCCTACTCATCCAAGAATGACCATAATCAAATCAACTCAAAGCTGATATAGGCAATAGCGCCATATTATGCGTTTGATCTCACCATTACATACTGCTTCTTACTCTTCCACAATATCATGTTTCTTCCAACAAAGGTACCATACCATCTGGTTAATCTTCTATTTGAAAGTGAACCAGCGCAATCAGCACACGTTCGTCCTTTAATTTCTAGATGTCCCTTAGAATGATACAAAGCCCCTTGTCCAAGACTTTCTTTGAGATATCTCAAACTATGAAGTAACAATATTTCAATGTGGCCATGAGGACTCACGGCATAGGTGATGCCTGGTCATGTTATTTTCTAGTAAATTAACTTACAAACCAACCTCCAATAGCTGCCCGTATCTTCAAGCGACTCTCCAGCATTAATTAGCAACTTTACATTGATTAATAAGGTCATAGTAACAGGTTAGCCAAGCAACCCTGTTTCATTGAGAAAATCAGTCACATGTTCCCTCTGCAAAGAATGATGCTTTGCTTTGATCTTGCAACCTCAATTCCCACAAAGTAGCACAGCTGACCCAGCTCTTTGGAGCGAAAGAAGAACACAAATACTGTTTCAAATGTTGGATCCATGCAGTATCATCCCCAATTAAGAAAAAATCATCAAGATGCATTGGTAATACCACAATTCCCAACTCAGTCTTACAACAAAGTACTAAATGGTCAACCCCTAATCTCATAGGTAATCAAAACATCACTGAATTTATAGAACCAACTTGTGGTTACTGACACAAACCATATACCTCTTCAACTTGCACAATTTATTCAACTTCCCTGAGCAACAAACCCAGGTGGGTGCTCCATGCACACTGCATATTGTAAGTCCCCATGAAAAAAAGCATTTTTAGCATCAAGTTGAAATAAGGACCAATAGCAGCAAAGTTAATACCTACACAAACTGTGAGTTTATCAACTTAGAGAACGTGTCCAAAAATTAATCTTTATGTTTGAGAATAGTCATAGCCACTCGTCGAGCCTTGAGCTGGTATATGGAACCATAGAAATTTAATTGTGTAACCAATTAGCGACTCACAACTTGTTTTCTCGCTAATAAAATTAGTCAATTCCCATGTATCAGTAATACAAAGTGCATCCATCTAATCTTCCATTGCCTTACACCAAACACGATGTTCAAGTGCCTGAATGTGAGAAGAGGGGATTGAAACCAAACAAATAGACAATGGAACTGACATACCATAGAAGATAAATGGTGGACAGACACAAACTAAGAGATAAGCTATACAAGAATGTTTACAAGTCATAAGAGCAATTGGACATCTAGAGAAGGAACAAAAGAATCCAAGTTGATTGGTGTGGATTTGGTGGAACCAGTATCTAATATCACTTTGGGTCATCCAATATGTGTTTTGAGAGATGGAGACGGCAATATATCCTACGCAACACCATCAGTAGTACAAATACAGAACATTAAAGTGCTCAACATGAAAAGGAATTATAGAAACTGGTCCATAAGATTTGATCAAAAGAAACAGATTCAGACAATATGAGGCATTTTCAAAGAATGCAACATCTAAACACACAAACTGCTCCTTCAAATTAGACTATAACATCAGTATGCACTTTGTAAATGAGAATAGCCAAGAATACATATTTGATTGCTCAAGAGTAATGTTTGTCAGCACCAAGATGAGTATTCTAGTTCTAATAACTGCTATCATAAAACATGACTGTATTCTAGTTCTAATAACTGCTACAGCATAGTAAATGCTCAAACAAAGCCAATGCTAGAATAAGCACCCATTTTCCACTTTGCTTAGATTTGATAACTATTTTTTTGTTCAATACTATGGTTGCAGTTCATACAAATCTTCTTTTAATAATTTGTCTTGTTCTAAAATCCTATGTGTGTGTTTGTGTGTGTGTGTGTGTGTGTGCGTATAGAGAGAGAGAAAGAGAGAGAGAGAGAGAGAGAGAGAGAGAGAGAGAGAGAGAGAGAGTTTTAAAATGTAAAACCTAAACAGCTAAATTCGGTATTGAGCAAAACAATATAAGCTTCGTGTCTGGCAATCCCAAACAGGCATTTGAAAGAAAGAATCAAAATTTGGATTTGTAAATATATTACACTTGATTTTAAAACTGTGTTCTGAGTCCCAAAAAGAAGGTATTGCTCTCTATTTTGAAAATCGCTTGCTTCAATCTTTACTGGAAGCTCCCATCTCTTATCATTTATTAAACAAATAAACAAGAACAAAAGGACTTCTGATTATTCCACAACCAGGCTCTCTATTATTATTAATTCTTTCATTGCTTCCTATAGCTACATTGTAAAATTTGAGCAATTATAAGAAGAGATTTCTATCAGCCAACAAAATATAAATAAATTCGGCATTGTTTCTTCCTGATGCTCTTATCCTTCGATTATTCAAGAAATCAAGAACTAAATCACGTAATTAGCGTAAACCAGGATCATAAGAACAGTAAACAAAAATTAACACAAAATTGAACAGCAAATCAGTAAGAACTTCTCAAACCCTAAAACCAATAAGAAATGAATGAAATTAATCAATAAGAAACCTGAAGCTTGGAGATCACCTAAACTGCAACCGTATGGCGACGTAATGAGGCAATCATCCTCGGACGAAACGTCGATCAGATGGAGTGTGTCCATTCAAATCTTCTTCTACACGCCATCATCGCCCATTTCAGATTAACAAAATCGAATCCGAAGTGAAGAATTTCAGCGAATTTTAAAATGCAGGACAAAGATCAACCAAGAAGAATCAAAGATTCTTTTTTCAATTTTGAAATGGTGGTGATTTAATTTAATGAGAAATAAAATTATAATTCAAAGATCTAATGGAAAATGATGGAGAATTCTACTATGCCGACCTTGGCATAGTACCGACCGACTGGTTGTTTACGGTTGAGATTTTATACCAAAAAAAAATAAAAATAAAAAATAAAAAATATTGATGGTTGAGATGAAGTTTTTTTTTATGCAGATTAACAAATGTCGGCACTGTAGACTAACTGAAAAATGATGAGAGGAACGGTACTGGAGAGGGTGGAAAATGAAAGAAAAAGAAAAAAAATAAAATAAAAACAAAAACAAAAAGCATTCAAATGTATAAAATACACATCGAGCGGGAAATTCGGGAATTTAGCCTTTTCTTTTACTTTTTTTCTTTTTCTTTCTTTTTTTTTTTTTTTAAGCAGCGAACAAAGATTCGAATGGAGATGCGAGTTTTATAATTCTTCGTGCTACGTTGTACTCGTGTCTACCGTATGATGGTATACTGTACACGTGTCACTATCTAGTGAGTAGCTATGTCTGTAGAGGATGAGGATCATCTTAAGTTTTAACGGGTGAAATCTAATAGGTTACAGTATGTGGAGAATCTATATAAGGTCTACGTAATGAAAGGTGTAGATTGACGGACAGAATGTTAGTTAAGATTTGAGCGCTACAACGATGAAAACTTCTATTGCATCAAGAATTGCCAGATACGTAATTTTTTTTTTTTTGGGTGACCTAGATCACACATAAGGGACAGACTAAACACCTGACCCCACACACACAAGGACCATATATAGTAAGGCTAACGAGTCGAATCTAGGACCTCCAGTTTTTAAACTTGAGAACCTACGAGTTAAATTAACCCATGTTGGTTTAAAAACATTGACCTAAAAACAGAAAACAAGAAGATATTATTACAAGCACTTTTGCCGTTGTCTCACCCGTTTAGAAAAAAAAAACCATTTATTTGTTCCTTTAACTGATCTTGTGAACGTTGAAAGTAAAACATTGCGTGCCTCGGGGCACCAAGGGGAAGCAGGAATTAGACCAATAGGGCACTGCTCCTTCGGGGGTTGGGATGCCTTGCTACTTCTCCAAGGGAAATCTCGCGCATAAATTCAGATCCAAACATTCCACTTCCAATTTCCAACGACTATTTTTTCTCTATAAAAAAGGCTTTTATAGAGACGTTTTTACACCGCTCCACTTTATTTTTCTGCAAAAAAAAAACGCTAAGCTCTCGTGTTTAATTGTTCTGTAATTTTTTCAAAATAAAAGTGTTTTCTAGGTTGAGCTTTTGTCTCAAAATAAGAGTGTTTTCTAGGTTGAGCTTTTGTCTTTCTTGTTTGTACATATCAGAAAAGACAATACTGATTTACTGAGTTGTATCCTAACAACGATGTGCTACTTCCTGCTGCACTAATTTAATTTCCGCAAAGGCATGAATCGTCTTGAAGAGAGCGACCAGTCGTGCCTCATCCCTCAAATTCAATGAGATCTATTTTGTCTATTTTAATTCTGTTCTTTATTGTTTATAAAATTAAGATCTAAAGGTAAATTAACCAACATTTGTCATGTGAAAGCATGATATGGGCAATCCAGACTATCCATTAGACAAAAGTTTAGGTCCTGTATGGATCTCGACTTTTTTTCAGGGTAGGTCTGCGGATGGTCAATTGACCATCTGGGTAAGACTGAATCATCATGGCTGCAGTAGCAGTTTGGTCCAAGCAAAAAAAAAATTCACTGAATCAGGTAGTCCACCTGAACTTTCTTCAGGTATAGATCTGTCCTGGCAAATGTACAAATGGCTCAACCATCCAATCGGGTAGGACCTGAACACGACACCCGATGACATAGGGCAGACATTAAGCTAGCAAACTACACCATCACTCTTATTGAAATCATGCCTCAGATTTCTGAACAAATACAACTGCAGCTCCTCACCATTTCTGTTCACAAAGTAGGCAGGATCATCCTACAAGACAGCTTTTACTGTCATGGCAAGGAGAGATCCAGGTAACAAGTTAGTATATACCGAAGTCATTCAGAAATTGCAATACAATCATCTCAGAAAGCTTTGAGACATTTCAAGCATGAGAATATTTCAAATAATGCAGATAACACGGAACTCGGGCTTCATTTACTTGGGATATGATGTCAATGTCATCAGCAACTGACCAATATCACAAAACTTGTTGACCTTCCTGACATGCCCCATGTACCTTTCATTTTCATCAAAGCAGAATTGGCTGAAAGTTTTCAGTTCAGATTTCCTACATTTGCTTCCTGATCTTCAGAAAGATGGACAATGGTCAGGAATCAGCTTAAATTTGCTGTACAAATCATGGGGTGCGATCAGGTAGCTAAGCTGGTGATTGGCTCCAGTCCCTCGGCAAGCTATGCAGATTCATCGGTGTATAGGAAACCCATACTGAAAAACTTCAGCCCAGATATATAAAATAAATGTATCGAAGCTAGCACCGAATCATGTAAACTCAGTTCGCATTTCAAATACAAGTGTATGAAGAATGGAGACCATGAACTTGACAAGATATCACATCATCATTTCAGCATTAATTATAGACAGAGCTAATCAACATATACAAGTATAAACCCACGAGGGTTAGCTCAACTGGCAAGTTCTCTAGCTCAGGAACTGGAGGTCCCAGGTCCGAGTCCCTGGGCTTACCTGATATATGGTCCTTGTGGGTGCGGTTATGTATCCGGGGGTTTACCCTGTCCCCACTAAGTGGGGTCGGGGGAATTACACGTCACCAAAAAAGAACATATACATAAGCATAAAACTATTCATGCAGATAAGGTTTTCTTCTCAACCAGCAGCAGCTTTTCTTTCAGAACACTAATATGATTCCCTATTTTTCTCTCTGAAACAATTGAGGATGCCACTTCAAAAATATTAAACAGACAAAAGTAACTAGTAGGAACTTCATCTCCTTGGTATGAGCCCTAGACTTATCATTCTTGTTATTAAGTAACCAATTGTCAAGCAATTACAACATCTTTTTTTGCCGGGGCATTACATTGTTGATAGAATCCAGAGCAACCAATTATCATCAATGGTTGTTATTACTACCAAAAAACAGTTTCAGATGTACATAATATCAAAAATGTCAAGGAACAGTAACATTTTTAGCTGGGACATTACCTAGCTAATTGATCCAATGGCTGGCCTAGGCAAGATAGAAGTAGGCACCATGCCACCAACTAGTTTTTAGGAGTTGATAGTCTAGGCGAAGCTTTGGCCCAGGCAGGTGCCTAAGTCTAATGAGATTTCAGTAATGGTTAATCGTTATTTATATTTGTGCACATATATACATACATATACAACCCACGCGTTTAATAAATATGAGAAGGGGAGCTAAAGCCCTATATACAAAAAAAAAAAGCAGCAGCACGACCCACGTACAGACATGGTATCACTCACAAGCTAGGAGGGAAATACACACATCTACATACAAGTATACCTTCTCATGTTCGGCCCCATGGTAAACCCCACTCATGCACAAAAGAAGAGAAAGATATACCACTTATTGAACAGGGCTCTATGGTCGGTCCGTGACCCATGTATGCCAACGGCATCCATGCAAGTCGTAGTTCCTATACGGTGGAGAGAAAGGGGTTGGTCCATTGATTGTCCTTCCTTTGGCCACATTTCGGGATGTGATCCTAAGTAGCTCACTTTTGACAGGCAAACATCCCAAGGTTCCATTCTGAGTGAAAAAGGGGGTGGATTTTCACCAATTTCAAAATGAAAGATTCTAGGAAAGAGAGAAAAGGAGCAAGGCACTCTTCTTCCTTCATTCAAACTAAGAATGTCAGGTTGGGGTGGTCAAGTACTCACAGAAAAAATATGAGTTGTTCAACTTGATTCCATCTCCATTCCCCCACTCGACACCTATTCTTAAATGCTGAGAGAAAAACAGCCTATTGGAATTGCAAGGATAACACTCTGGATATAATAACCCCAATGCTACTTTGCTCTTCCTCAAAGATATGTCTATTCCTTTCTTTCTCCAAGGACCAACAGATGGCCGAGGGGCACAAGTTCCACAGCAAAGCTCTCCTACATTGATGTCTCCTCCAAACACCAGCTAGCAAGACGTCCACCAGACACTGAGGCTTGGACCAGGACATAGCAAATTTCCTCAACAAGATATCTCAAACCAGCTTTGCAACCCTACATGATATTGATTCTGCGTCTTGATACATACACATGTAGCAATGATAGGAAAGCACCCATTTTCTACTGATTAGGTGGTCTACAGTTAGTATTTAGTTCCCTTTTGTTAAAATCTTACGATTCATTGTATGAACTTTACTTATTTAACAATAAAAACCTTTAATTTCCCACAACCTGACCCCAAACCCTAGAACTAAAATTACTATGAATCTTACGATCTACACTTCAAAAATACAATTTGATTCTAAGGGGACCCTAACAATTTTCGATTCACGATTGACAACCTTGATTTTATCCACAGTTGCAATCCATATAACAATGACCACCTTGGAGGGAATAGGAGTGTTCCAAATGAACTCCATTGTACTCACCCAAGCATTGGCCAGAGTGTATGAAAAATGATCTGACAGAGAAACTCCCTTTGATATTCCAAATCCAATGTCTTACAGTTGAGCATTACCTATTGACTGAAGTACGAAAAGCAATTATGTGAAGAAGTCAAATTCCCTATCAAAAATCTCGCAAACCTATATTTTCACGAATTCTCCCCATGACCCCTCCCCCTTTCTCACTATAAGATCACTAACTCAACCCTCTCAGTAGAAGTTACCAAAAATAAATCCCGAACTTCGCACAAAACAGCTGATCTTCCACACCAGAGATCCTCCATAACTTTTTTTGATAATTGATGAATTGTATAAAAAGAGGAGCACGAAAACAAAGATACAGGCTCCAAGGCAAGAGAACCAGCCTCAAGCCATAGGAGCGAAAAAACAAAGAAAAACGCATAACAAAATCCTACACAGCCAAAACCAAACAACATGCCAACCCTCTAAAAAAAAAAACATATAGAACTCACAACACCTCATGCAACATCTCCACCGTAGGAACCCCTTTAAACAACTCAATTTCTCTCCATACCCCTCCTGGCCAAAATCTCTGCCATCCAATTGGCCCTTCTAGACACGATGAAACGAGGTGTTTCATTCGCGACATAAGGACCAGACTAACCAGACCAAGTGTAGGAGCCTCCAGTCACACTCCCAACTCTCCCCAACCAGTCAACAATGGACAACGACAAACTCTCCACAGTCAAATCCTAAATGATATCCCCTCGCTTTGGCATACCGCAACCCGATCACTACGGTTACAGGGATAGCACACTCCCCTCACCCCCACCACAGGACCGAAGAAGCATAGAGGATATCACCACCTCTATCTCTAAACACATCACCAAGGCCAGAATGTCCCACAGTCACCTAAGAAAAGCCATCAACATTAAGCTTCACACACCCATCCATCGGGGGGGAGGGGGAGACCAAACAAGGTTTGTCGATACTAAAACACTGTCACTCACTAAGATCTTGTACCAGTCTCTCCGAATCTCCTCAGCCATAATACCACTAAACTGAGTCCTCACGGCCACCCACGAAGCCACTGACCCCAAGATCCCCTCAATCACACTGGAGGTCGGGGAACAACAGTCCTGAAAAATCCTCGGATTAAGCTCCCTCCAAATATGCTTGGCCAAGAAAACACGTCAATACAAAATACGACCCCTCACCGCCAATCCTGGAAACCTCCCCCGAGAATGACCCACACCCTCCCAATGCTGCTCAAAAAGAACCTCTACACCTCAGCAACCACCGTACAGTGAAGAAACAAGTGGTCAATTGACTCCTCTACTTGTCTACATAGAAAGCACATGTGAGGAGAGATCAGCATATCCCTCCTCCGTCTCTGGAGCATGTCAACCGTGTTAATCCAATAAAGTAAATGCAGACCACACAAATGTCCTAACTCTGGGTGGGGCAGGAGAAGACCACACAGCCTGGGCAGAAAAGGAGATAGGAGGCCCAAGACTATTAGACATAAACTGGGAGAAAAAGGATCAACACGAAAAAACTCCCTTAGGATCCGGAACCCAAATCCTCTTATTCGGCCACTCCTGACTCACGATGAAGTCCCTGAGAGACCCCAAAAGGGAGGTCAACTCACCCAACTCCACATCCCTAAAATTCCTCCGAAGGGCAAGATTCCAGACAAGACCTGACCCGGACCAAGAAAGGACCACACTCACCAACGAGGACTGACACTGGACCAATCTGAAGAGTCTGGGAAACCAAATAAAGAAGGGAACCTTCCCAAACCACAAGTCATGCCAGAAGAAAACAGAGGGCCCACTACCCACCATGAACCTAATCATATAGAAAAAATGAACCAAGGCCACAAAACAGCTTTCCACGAACTTGCCGCGAAGAGTCTTGCGTTCAGATTCAAGTCCCTTCCATTGGGATGAGACCCATACTTACTAACAATCACCTTGCACCACAGAAAATCACGCTCTTCATTGAACCTCCAAAGCCATTTAGCCAACAGAACCGAACTCCGATCCATTGTATTACCCAAATTCAAGCCACCCAGATCCTTGTCCTTACACACAACCTCCCAGTTAACCAAGTGGTCTCTACGCTTCCCATTACCCTCCCATAAAAACCTACACTATAGCTTCTCGATATGAGAGGTCACAATCCTAGGCATCCAGAAAATTGACATATAGTACACAGGGACATTAGTAAAGGCGACCTGAATAAGAGTAATTCTACCCCCCCAAAGGTAAGTAATTTATTTCCACCCCGACAACCGCCGCTCTACCCACTCAATGACCGGATCCCAAAAAACCAAAGATCGAGAGTTCCCACCCAACGGAAGCCCGAGGTAAGACATCAGCCACTCACCTTGCCTACACCCAAAAGCACCAACACACCCCCCCAAAAGTACCTCCTCCACATGAATAACTGAGAGCGTAGTCTTATCCAGGCTAACCGTCACACCCAACACCATCTCAAAAATGTTGCATTTGTGGATCAGATTTCTTAGGGATAAGGACAAGAAATGTTGCATTTGTGGATCTATGGACAATCCCACTCTCCAAGAATTCCGTAAACACTCTCACTAGATTGTCCTTAACTACATCCCAATTATCCCAGAAGAAAGCAATCGTAAAACCATCCGGGCCCGGGGACTTGTCCCCCGCTAACTCCCACACCGCTCCCCTGATCTCTTCCTCCTCAAAACCCCTTTTCACCCACTGGCTACTGACCTCATCCAAATACCCCTCTCCTCTCCTCTTCAATGCAAAGTCAAACAACTTCTCAAATTTGTACAATTTTGAATAATACTCTGATAATGCACTAACTATACTCTCCTCAGATTCAACTCTCTCATTCCCCACTATCAAACTTAAAATGTCATTTCTTTTCCTTCTCCCATTAGCCATCTTATGAAAAAAACTTGTGTTTCCATCTCCTTCCTTCAACCATTTCACCATGGATTTTTGTCTCCAACTTCAACACCTCCTCTAACTCTTCCTTCACCATCCTTCTCTCATCCACCTCCTCATTCTTCAGCACTCTCATCCCTTCACCTTGATCAATCTCCATCACTCTCCTCACTAGTCTATCTTTCCTCATCCCAATATCACCAAAAACCTCATTATTCTGGATCTTAATCCTACTTCTCAAGTCTATAAGACCCCTCATAAACCTGAAACCATCCCACCCTTGATTCGCTTCTAAACAATCCACCCACCAAGACTCAATCGATTCTTTAAAATTAGGATGGGACAACCACATATTCTCAAATCTGAAGGGGAAAGGACCTCACTGACTAGGAATAGTCAATAACTGAATCGGCCAATGATCCGAAGTAGTCCTGGCAAGACGCCACTGGGTGGTATGTGGGAAATGCTCATTCCACCCTAAAGAGACCAAACATCTATCCAATCTACAACACACAAGCGGATTTGATTAGACCAAGAGAAAGTAACACCGTGTAAAGGATAGTCTACCAAATCACATTCCATAATAAGTGAAGAGAAATTCCTCATACTTCTAGTAACTCTCGCTACTCCTCCACTTTTTTCACTCACAAATCGTGACACATTAAAATCACTTATCAAGCACCATGTCTCTCCAACTGATCCTTTAACATGTCTAAGCTCATCCCAGAAGGAATCTATCCCTAGCTCTGTTGGGACCGTATACCGCAGTAGGAGTCCACTCGTAACCATCAGATTCACACTTAAGATGAATGGACAAACTAAAACAACCCCTAGAGACCTCTCCACCGAATACCAAGTCCATATCCCACACCACTAAAATACCTCCCCTGAAGACCCTATAGACAGTAAAAACTCCCATCTACAGTTTCTATCACCCCAACAACGCCTCACCAAAACCTGATTGATCACTTCCTTCTTAGTTTCAAGTAAAACCAAAATATCAGGTTTGATAACACAAATTCCTCACCGCCCTTTTCTTGTCTGCTTTCCTAGCCCTCTAATGTTCCAACTGATAATCTTCATTGATCAACTTCTATTCCGCCCTGGTTCCTACCTCTAAAAGCCTTGACTGCCTTCCCAACCAAAACGGCCTTACCAGTCCCATCCCGGACTTGATCCAATACGCTAGACGCAAAAGTGGTCATCCTAACCCATTCCCTCTCCTCTCTTTTCTCCCTCCTATCAGCCACTAAGGTCTCTTCAGCCACAATACTCTCAACTTCCACAACCCCCGGTGACCCTATAGGCACCCCACTAGGGACCCTCTTAACTGTTTCCAGCACACCATCTCTAACACCCCCCACATTTTTCTGATTACGAGTAATACAGTGGACCAGAACAACCCCCAATTTTTTCTGATTATGAGTAATACAGTGGACCAGAGTAGCCAGCTCAATGGGCCTCATAGCATTCAAAGATTCAACAACAGCTGAGAAATTCTGCTCTGCAAGTCAGATGTTAGCAGAAAGGGAATCAAACGAATGGGTGAGAGATTTGGTCTTCCGCAAGCTAGTCTGCGGCTTACCCGGAAGCAAAGGAAGCGAACTGGACTGAGACGGACGCGCCACAGATTTGAAGAGACAACCAGCCCCCAAATTATCAAAGCATTTGTCAAAATCCTGTAAGTGATCAAGTTTCAGATGCTCACGGTCAAACCCCAGAGCAGAATCAGCACCTGGCTCCCTCACCTCCATGTCCTCTATGCTACTCGACCCTCTACCAGCTTCTGTTGCTAACAGCCTTAGATCTCAAGCTATCCCCTTCTTTCAAGGGGCTCTTCCTGCTGTAGGCCTTATGAAGATGCCCCACCCCTTGCTCAAACTGGTCTTCAACTGGCTTGAGAATGTCAAGGGGTGATGCAAGAACCTCAAGATTACCGGCCCCTAACGCCCCCTTTTCCAGATTCTCAATCCTCAAACACAAAGCCTCCAGTGATTTTTGAAAAGGTGCAAGGAGCTCCCACATGCAAGCCTTGAAAGGCTTAAACGAGCTAAGCGAGTGTGCATCCCCCTTTTTGTGTTTGCATCGGCATCAACCCCACGGTCGTCTTGCAACACCCCCTTGCGCAAGAGCTGATCATCGCCCTTAGCCTCCTCCCTGTTCGTGTACCCTGTGACAGACCCCTCCCCCTGTTTAGAAGAGGAAGTCCATTCTCTTCCACCTTCAGGTAGAGAATGGGCTACAAGCCTTGGAAAGGAACCCGAAAAACCATTAAAGGCCTCCGTCCCACCAGCCCACTCAGAAACATCAACTTGGTCCAAAAAAACCTCAGGTGCCCTGGGCCCCGAGCCGCACAAAGGCCCACCACGCTCGCGGGGGTCCGTGCCCACTACACCAACCGAGGCCATGACCACATGAGCCTGATTCACCTTTGGATCTTTAACCATGTCTAAAAGAGGCCCATTCGTACTGGGCCCCCCCACGGCCACTGAAACCGGCTTTAGCAGCGGCCCATTGCTCGCCGAGCCCACCTTGCCCACAATAAATGCATCGCCAGCTCCAATTGCCCTAGCAGGCAAAACGGCTTTCCCTTTCCCAAGCACAGTCTTCTGTGTTTCCAAAAAAGGACAGATTTGAATTCTTGCTCCCCCCTTCCTCCACGCGAGCCACCTCAACCAGCGACTGGATATAGAAGCCCCCAAAGCCACCCTCGTTAACACACAACCCCAGCCCTGACGCCGCCTCTCAGGATACCAGCCCACCAACCCTGCCACGTCCCCCCAAACTTTCCACATCATCGTCTTATACCTGCTCTCCCCTCTTCTCCGGCGAGCCCCCTGCAGCAACAATCTCAACACCAACCTCAAACCAGCTTTTGCCATCAGAAATCCAGATAGATCTAGGAATTTTCCATGCCTATTCAATACAAACGTACATCTTTATTGTCACGAAACCATCTCCGTCTGCCACCATGACCACGTCTGGGCTAGAAAGGCCCCCAAAAAAACCTCCTCGCATGCTAACAAGATTCTGAGATGCCGACAATGTCGATGCTCCACCCCAGCCTGTTGAGAGGATCCTTGAACACCTTAGTCAGAACGAACTGACCGCCTTCAACAACTGGTAACGAAAGCATCTGCGGGGAGATGTCGTTGGAAAGGATCCGGGCCTGGATATCTGGCCTGCAACTAAGATTTTGTCCCGAGCAGACTTTTAACGTCTTGTAGCCTGCCTCCTTGATGTAGCTCCAGTCAGCATCCGAAGGAGGGAAGAATAGCGTGCACCCATGATCATTATGGCCGACTGAAGCCACCTTCAGGAACTCACCACAACCGTTTCTTCTAAATTCCGCGATTAGGACCTGCATTGCTCTCCTCATGGAACCCAACACACAAGGTCTCCTTCCGTTGGTTTTGATGGCGTCTACCATTTTGCATAACCAGATGATTTCTTCCGAGGCGAGCCAAATCCAGACATTACCGTACGGCCTCGACTCTGTCACCTTAACCAGAAAGCTATCACGCTTACACACAGCTTCGAAGAAAAAGAGTTTAAGATCTGCTCTAATCCTCCACTTCTCCTGAGCACCACCAGCAACACCCACCGGTGCTAAACCAATCAGACTTTTCTCCTTACTGAGCAAAGCCTCTCTGAAGCTCCCACCCCCCACTACCTCCTTACCCTGTCCTGACAAGGATCCACACCCCTCCGTCTTTGTACCTGACTTGCCAGCTCCGTTAAGCGCACCAATGAAATCATCAACAGAATAACCGGCAGCCAGTAACTCTCCGACCACCAAATTGATATCCTTCCTCTCCATTGTTACTTGCCAACAAGTCTCATTACCCATCCACCATGTCTGAATTCATTAAACAAATAATTTAGTTATGAAACTGGATGGAATGATTCCTCCTCCGTAAACTTCACCCTATCACCAACCAAAACCTAACAGCGAATGCCTCACTCAAACTGATTAAAGCTAAAGATAGCCTTCCATGAACCCACCCCATGGGAGCTACAGTATGGGGCCCAAGCCCAGTCACCCAAACCTATACTTGTGTACTTGGCAGTAATGACTTTCCTCCACAAACTCTCCCTTTCCTTTCTAAACCTCCAAGCCACTTCCCTATAAATGCTTCGTAAATGTTGGCAGCTCCCTAATCCCAAGTTATGCAACTTCCCAAGGTCCACAAACATCTAGCCATCTAACTAAATGGTAATTATGAGCCTCACTCATTCCAGAGGATATCCATTTGAAGTGTTTCTTTACTCTTTTGGCCACTGCTGATAGTATCTTTAATACTGACATGAAGTACGTAGGAAGTTCAGCGAGTGAGCTTCTTTATTTTTTTTGTTTTGTTGATTTTAGGACTGAAATCAGTCTGGTATAATCCCTATGTACATAGGCTGGTCTGTATATGCCTTGCTACATTTTGGGCTTTTTCACCGTTCTTTTTTCCAAACTTATATATAACATAAATAAACTCTTTAACAAGTACTTAGCTTTCGAAGTAGCCAACATCTCTGATCTTTCCACAATGAGCGCCCAAAAGTAGCCACAAGAATCCATTTCCATAACCCAATATCAAATGTAATTCATCCAAATTTACCATGCGGTTCCTTCTGATCCTAGAAAATTTCCGAAAAAACCTGCTACAGGGGATGCTGAAAATCGGACACTTCCTCAGCCCAGCATGTTGAGACCAGAGAGTGAGTAGGGATCAAGTTCTTAAAACTCCCATTTCCCCAATCCTGAACAGCTC
Organism: Pachysandra terminalis; assembly: GCA_031762675.1. Taxonomy (NCBI): domain Eukaryota; kingdom Viridiplantae; phylum Streptophyta; class Magnoliopsida; order Buxales; family Buxaceae; genus Pachysandra; species Pachysandra terminalis. The sequence goes on from JAUPMG010000001.1 coordinate 20,754,012, forward strand.
ACTAATGAATGGATTTATCTTCAGCTTTGAGACCACCTTTAAAGACAAAAAAATCACCCTAATACTTTCAACTTGAGACGAGATGGTCTGCAAAATATCAGTGTCAACAACAAACTGAGATGAGATATACCTGGACCTCCACCACCAATTGTAAATCTTTCTAGGTGGTAACTGCTCATTGCCACATGGATACGTCTCCCAAGCTTCAATAACGGTGATAAATAGAAATGCTGAGAGGGGATCCTCTATCTTACACCCCCCTCAAGGAGCTGGAAAAAAAAAAGAAATACACCCCTAAATAGGATAGATAAGGTAGTAATTGAGATGCAAGTATTAATCAAATTCCTCGACCTCGCAACAAAATCCCATTCTTCTCACAAGGTACATTAAGAACACCCGCCACCCATGACCGTATGCCTTCTTTCTTTCTTTTTTGATAAAGATTATACAGGAAAAAGAAAACAAAAAGAGGGGGTGGGGGAGGTTCCACAAAGCGAGGAACCAATCCTCCAAAAAAACAACCCTAAGACAACCAATACAAGTAAAAAAAAAAAAAAAAAACCTAAAAAAAGCAGAAGCAGAATAGTCTTTAAACTCTGGTAGAATTCCAACACTGAATCAATAAGACACTCCGGGCACCTCCAAGAATCTTCAAAAATTCTCCTATTACGTTCCCCCCATATCTCCCACAGAATACAAAAAAAGAGAAGCCTGTACATAGACCGTATGCCTTCTTCATGTCCAGTTCACAAAGAAGCCCAGCCTCCCCACTTCTAATCATAGAATCAATGCACCAATTAGCCACAAAGACTCAGTCCCATATTTTCCCAACCCCACAAAAGCCTTCGATCTTTTTTGCCAATTGCTTAGAAATTATTTTATAAAAAAAAAATTGCCTACGAAGCTAATCAGCCTAAACTCCTTCACATTCACCACCCTCTCCCGCTTGGTAATAACTGCAATGAACATGGCATTAGCACCTTTCTCAAATAATGATGTGCTATAGAAATCGTCCATCGCCCTCATCAAATTCTTTAATAATTCTCCAACACCTATAAAATGTTAAAGTGAAGCTATTTGGTCAAGCGCCTTATCACCACTACAATTCCTAGTGACCTCTCATACCTCCTCGAAGAAAGTTTTCTCCAACACATTTTTCTCCTTTGGAAACACCACACTGAACTCAATAGCCTCTATCCAGATATTGTTTCTTTAAATAAACCCGTATAAAAACGTTCTACAACTTTATTTGTTTTACCCTCTTCAAAAACTAACCCATCAGCTACTAGCCTTCTAATATTCCTCACCATATTCCCCAGATTCACCATTCCGTGGAAGACTCAGTAATTTGTTACTCAGCTTCAACCACAACACTCTAGATTTCTGTCTCCAACTTATTTTTTCCACTTTGGCTAACCTCTCAACTTCTGTCTTTCAATTTTTCTTGTCTATCTTCCCATCTACCTGCTGTCCACACTCCTCTAAGCCATCCAGCTACTTAAATGTTACCCAACACTTCTTCATCTTCTCATCCACTTTCCTAAACACCTTATTCCACTTCTTTATTTTTTGTTTTCGTGCCTTCTACTTGCAAAAGACAAAGCTTGGCACTCCTAAACACCAAAACCCGAACACCAATTCAACACCCTTCCAACAAATGCTTCTTACCACAGATTTCTGAATCTGAATAGAGTTGTCCTATTGAATTCATCCTTGCATTCTTATTAAATGGGAACATGATCAGATTGATGGCTTAAAAGGGATGTAGCGACTGAGCCAAACGTCTCCTCCAAACAAGTGGAAAACAAAAATCTATCTAGCTTGGACATTGTCGGTCTCTAATGATTATTCAGTCGTGTAGCAAATCCAAATAGGAGGAACATCAATGAACTGAATTCTATTGATAAAATCAGTTAATTTTTTTATATATGCTGACACCATTCCTTGGCTAGATCTTTCTGCACAAAATCTTGGGATAATGAAAAACATAACGATGCACCAAGGTGGACCCCACTCAATTCTGACCTCCCCAACTCTTCCCACAATAGACCTACCTTTTTGACTGTCATTGGTCCAAACATAAATGAAGACAACCACTACCCAAGTTCGTTCAACACCACCGAAACAGAAAAAAATCCCTACCATAGCATCGACCAATTCATACAAGCTCTTTATCCACCCAATCACAACACCACCAATAACCCTACAGCTGGGATAAACACCCAGCTCACATCCCTCACCCCCAAAAGTCACGAACTCTACCGTTTGTCTCCTCTTTCTTTGTCTCTTGAGTCATCAAAGCATTTTTGTTCCATACTTCTTCTAGGGCAACTCTAATAGCCCTTCTCTTATCCCTATCCTTAATCCCCACTCACATTATAAGATGTAATTCTTGTCTTCATAATGAATATGATTCAGCCTCTCCCCTTTTCTTCTCCCAACACTTTCACTATCCGAACCTCCCACCCACATTGTCATTCATTGTCCATGCCAATCTCTGCATCCCCCTACTATTCTTCATGCTCAAATGCAATCCTTTCTTACGATGATTATAGATAGCTATGAAGAGTGCAATCACTTCATGCTCAAACACATTGCACAAAACACCCATAAACATACGAAGACCCAAAATTTTGCTCATGAACCAATCAGATTTACACTCTTCAATCAAGGTCCTCAGCCTTTCCTTCATTTTCTCCCTAACCACCCAAGATTGCCCCCATGTTTGATCTTAAGACTCAACCCCGAAGGGAAAGCAACCTCAAGTAACCTCCCAACCCTATAACTAAGATGACCATGCCACTACCAGTTCCCTCAAATCATTTCAAATATTCCTAGCATCAATAACCATGCCCAGCCACAGGCAATAGAGAAGAGGAGTAAGAGAGATTTTTTTTTTTTTGATAGATAACGAGCAATTTATCAAGGAAGCCAAAACAATACAAATACATAGAGGGTCAGGGGCGAGCAAGGTGAGCACCAAAAGCCTAAAACATAAACAAAGTCTAAAATAAAGGCAGAAGCCAAAACAATACAAATACATAGAGGGTCAGGGGCGCGCAAGATGAGCACCAAAAGCCTAAAACATAAACAAAGTCTAAAATAAAGGCAGTTAGAAACAAGGCAACACCAATGATAACCAAGAACATATCACCCAGGACTCCAACACCTCCCTCACCCTCCGTCACGCACTGTGTGGAGACGATCTGGCCACCTCTGACCACCATACCAATATGTACTTGGGTGTATGGCACGCAACACTCTGGATTTGGTGGGGGGAGAGAAACTTGAGGGTGTTCGAAGACAGAACCAGATCGACTAGGATGATTAAAGACTCTATTTCACTTATGGTTAGCTCATGGATGGTGATTCAACAAGGGGAGTAAGAGAGATTGAAGATAAAAAAGTTTCTACTAACCTGCATCAAGTAATTGCCAGTAGTTGTGTCTCCAGGTTCCATAGGATTTTTGGGTAACAATTCATCTTTATCAAATCACTCCACCAATCACACCGAATGTATTGATTTTCATTGTTCTAAATTTCTAATACCTGTTTCGCTTCGACTTTCTAGAGTTCCTCCAGCTCACCCCTTCAAGTCACAAAGCACAACACTTCCACATTAGCACAAATTCCACCATCTAGACCTTCTCTAGAGTTTGATGTTTTCCCTCGCAACTCCAAACCACCATCAGTCCTCACCAAATCCATTTCGACAACCAAAGGATTCTGATGCTCCTATGGTACGAGTAACTGATATTTCTATACTATGTTTGGCTTGATCCTGTCTTAGAGGGCTACAACAAATACACGAGGCCTGCATGATGCGCTTGGTGCGAAAAAACTAGGGTCAGAGGGAAGGCCCAATAAAGCATTAACCCATTGATTGCCAATCCTAATACCAGTTGAACTTAGGCCAGGCCAAAGGATAAACGGTCCTGCAGCAATCAATATGTTGACCGATCCAGCCATTCCTTTATAACTCCTCACCAAGTCAATGCCAGCTCGAATTGATTCACTTCCCACCATCCCAGTCTTGTGAACGTGCGCTTGACCTAGCACTACAAAATTCAAAAATCCTACCCTCTCAACCCCCAAGTCTATTTTCCTTTCACGTGCTTTAAAAGTCCTACCACCCATCTATACATAATCAACACGTGCCAACACATCCGCACCCACATTCAAATCTTGGCTTATCTTTACCCTATAATCAAGATCCAATGCAAGGTTAGGATGATTTTATCTTCCTAGTGTCCAACCACTCATGCTGCAATCCATTCGTCACCTCTAGCAGCCCAGACACAATCTCGAACAAGAACCTTTGTAGACATTTTCATCTGGTTGCTGAACTGATTATCCCCTCGATAAATGATACATCGCAAAGCATTAGCATCTCATGACATGTCCTTTCCAACCTACTATCACCCTCTTGCCACCTCCTGCTAGGCAACCCTTCCTAAAATGATGTTTCGCCAAAGATCAGCAACTAGACAGTGACTATGCAGACTGATCCAATGATGTTCAACCCCAATAACGATTTCCATGTCTGTCTGAACAAGGCTTTCGCAGATGTTGCACAGTTCTTGGAATAAATTTCCCACTTCAGATTCAAGGAGACCTCTACAAGACGTACCCATAACCACCATTCGAGATCTTTCTAATCTACAGAACCTATTGAATCCAAAATGAATTAGAATTAAGAAATTGGATTTAAGAGATAAGATTAAACACGGATAAAGGCATCCATCACACCCAATATATCATATAAGGTCCAAACTTCCACCCCCTATGTAAATATCTCTGCCAACTCCACATTTGGGAATCGAAAAATGTAAAATGCTACTACTCAATAATTTGACTTAAACCATAATACATTCATATGCTCTTAGCCAATGAAGTTACTGCTAAACAGCAACATAAAAATAAATTTCCATCTTCAAATAAGCCTCCAATATAACATACTCGATGCTCGTTGCTCTCTCCATCACATGTCAATTTCACCCTTCTCGACCAATTGAAGTGGTTGACCCCTTCATTTTCTCTCTTCAATGCCAAGAATGACATTGATTGGGCTTGTCTTGCTGACTGCTACCAGGAGTCTATGCCATCCAAATAACCTTGCTCAGGTCATGGGACGATGTTGCCACGCTGAGTGTTTCCTTGTGTGAAGGCCGATTCATAGTCCACAGCATAAAACATCGAATAAATTCTACCTACCCATGCCTCTTTCTCTTTTCTGGGGGGACCATCCTTCAATGCCTTCCAACTACTCTATCAAACCTACCCCTTCTGTTTCCCCCTATTTCATAAAATATCTTTTCCCCCATTCTACGAGTAGCCAACATTCCATAATCCACCATCATATTAATCCAATCACTTATGTTCTTAATGAACCATTCCACCTCATCTTTTCCCAGAGCAATTTATGAAGAAAACCCCTAGCTCTTTCTAGAATTCTCAAGGCAATCCCCGATTCCTTCCATAGGTTGCATTCACACTTCCAATCTATCTTCAAGGATCTCCTTTCTATCAAGTAACATGAATTATTCATGTCATCTAAACGTCATTAGACTGTCATGAAAATAAATTCTTCTTTTTCATACACATTCGATTATATACTATACATATATATTTATATGTTTATTTATTAACTATTAGCCATTACTAACATAATCATTTTATCTATATCAACTTATTATTTATTATCATTAACTTATTAATAATAATATATAATATGACTAATATTTCAAAACAATTACAACCATACAATAAAAAACTTTATATGTTATTATTTTACAAATGTTTTGATTTATTAAGACATAATTATGCACGTCAAATGGAAAGTTATCACGGGTACAATTAATTTATATAGCTTATTAATAACATGATTTATATATATATATATATATATTTGATCGGTATGATTTGTAATAACATATAGCTAATTAATTTATATAGCTTATTAATAACATGATTTAATTATTATTTATTATCATTAACTTACTAATAATTATATAATACGACTAACATTTCATAACAATTATAATCATACAACAAAAAACTCCTTACGCTATTATTTTAGTAATGTTTTGATTTATTAAGAACATAATTATGCACTTCAAATGGAAAGTTATCATATGCTTATTAATCACATGAATTATATAGTTTGTTTACCAGCAAATGGCAATAACATGATCTTTTTTTTTATGAGTGGCAATAACATGATCTTAAACGGCTAGAAGAATAACATGACCATAAGTAAATAATATGATTTGTATTAATTTAGTTGTTATTACTTAAAACTCATAATAATATGTTTATATGTGTATTGTATTATCAACAACAACTAAATGGCTAATCCGGCTTGGACCATCAACACAAATCATGCTTTGCCCTCATAATTAATCAGAAACCATCTCCCCAACCAGTAGATTATGTGTGTTCATATCATTTATAACCGACTCCATCCTCAGTCTTCTTCTAGCCCTTTTAAACAATTTAACATGCACCCTCTCGTACGAACTCAAGACATTTCTAACCGACTCCGTGCCTGATCCACTCTCTCTTAGAATCTTCAACCTGCACCATCTCACATCTTACCAGAAGTTCCAACACAGGTCTTTGTTTTACATGCCCAAACCATCTCAAATAATTTCCTCTTTTTATCTCCTACTGTGCTACTCCTAGTCTCCTAGGATCCAGATATCTATTTGATGTTTCTTAGTCCTCCACACATTCATATCAACATCCTCTATTTGACAATGCTCATGCTATGAGTGAATTGTTTTTTAATTGTCCATGTTCTGCTGCATTTTACCCTTGTTACTATTTGTACAGAAGTTGCATTTCACATACGGTCTTAATTTGTCTACTTTTTAAACTGTTTAATTACAAGATAACCTCCACAATTCTACTTTTGCATTTGCTTCCCTCTAGCTTGGTCCACCAATCCTACATTGTCTGCAAATCATGCATCAAGACATGACCTATTAAATATGCGTTGTTAATTCATTATCATAATGTAAAAGGAAAAGGACTCATACCTGACCCTTGGTGTAAGCTTGTTCATGGAACTCACTGATCTCACTGACAACTGTTCTTAAGTAGTGCTCCCTTATACGCATTCTCGATCATGTTGATGTGCTTGCAAAGTACTCTTTTTTTTGCCCAAACCCACCAAATTAATTCTTTAGGCACTTTTACAATTCTAAACCAATAAAATTCATACGAAAATCTCTCCTTGTCTCTCCAGACTTTGCTATTCATTACCCAAGTAAAAAGATAATCCGAGTGGTAGACCTTCCTCGCATTAAACCAAATTCATTTTCCGATAACCAATTTATTTTATCTTCAACTCCACTGTTAATCTTTTCAATATTTTTATGGTACAACTTTGACTTATTTCTACCAAAACTTGTACAGCTTTGGACATTTGCTCTTTAAATAAGGGGTACAATAATGCTTCTCCAGAACATGGTATTTTCCAAGTCCTCAAAATTACACCAAATAATTTGTTCAGCCAATGTATATCAATCCTTCAATGCATTTTGACACTTCAATTGAGATACTTCCAATTTCACGATTTCATTTTAAATAAAGCCTCATTCACTTCAGTTGCCTGGATTCCATGAACATAGCAATCTTCTTGTCTCCTAGTTTCTAACATCTTTGCCTAATCTTAAGGTGCACCATACATTATTCATTCCGAAATTACAGGTAATTCCCACTCCAACTTTTTTTGATCCCTTTTCAAGATTCTCTAATCACTCTTAATGCACTTGGTCGAAGTCTCTAATTTTCCTCTCTCCAAGCCTTGTAAGCTCATAAAAATATTTCTCAAGTCTCACCTTATTTATCCAGCTTGTGGTACAGGTTATTATATGATGTTGTTTGGTCACTTATTCCTGATTTCCATCTTGCATTCTTGTATCTAATTCCTGGCTTTTATTTCTTTATCTTCTTAAAGTAGAGCCTCTTGTCTATACCAGCCTTTTGAATCCCATCACTCCACCAAGCCTACACGGAATATGTGTTGCAAAAAGCAAATGCAAATAAAGTTACGATTAAAATAATCCTCTAGATCCATGAACAACCTGTAAAATTAAGAGGTACTCTGATAAATGATCCTCTTTTTACATCACAAAATCAGCTATATCATGCATGAACAAAGGACATAGAAGATCGTTTTCACTTAACTGATGCAAAAGTAGTAGCTAAAGAAATTAAGACATATTATGGCTGTTCAGACTCTCCATGGAATTATCTCCTTAGAAATGAAAATCTCCCAGATTCTCAATGAATTTCTCATGCTAACATTTGGGGGTGTTAGATAACCTCCTAGCCTCATTTTTTTCAAGTATGGGGGGGGGGGGGGGGGGTGGTCC
>JAUPMG010000001.1:20771434-20783052 GCA_031762675.1 Pachysandra terminalis
AAGTATGCTACCAAAAAGCTATCCTTTTTGTAATATTTAATCGCCTGTTCTGATGAATCTGAAGGATAAAAAATCTGTCCGGGCCACCATGGATGGCTTCTCACTTTTCCCCAGACTAAATCAGATACAGAAAACTCACCTTTTTCTTTTGGTAGGCAGTAACTAGCATGGTACTCTTTCAAAAAGCTTCCGAACTTTATAGGTGTTCGTTTAACAGTTTTCTTCTCAATGCTTTTAGACTGCTCAATATCTGTAACCTGCTCTTCACTTTCCATCTCTTGGGTCCCATTTGAACCAAGTTGAGTAACATTAAAAGCTGCATTCTCATCAAAATCAGATATAGAAAATCCTATATTGACCCCTATATCTCTAACCTCACCTCCTTGGCAATGATGCTGATCTGGTGGAGAAATATCCTCCTTCACAACTTCACCTCCTGAATTCCAGCTCCCATTCATGCTGGGACAAGTACTCAGGTCTACAACAAGGCTACCTATATTAGACTCGTACACACTAATCTGGGAAACCCCAGCTTCAGAAGCACAACATCTTGTTATTTGGGTTTCCTCCATCGTGCAGGATAGAACATTTTTCTTATCTTTGACCCCATCAGAAGTAACCGGCACAGAAACATGTGCTCCCTTCTTAAGGTCTTCATGTGTAGAAGCACAACAGTCAGTTACAAGAATTTCCATGTCCAGATTCCTATCGAACAATGGGTCAACAGTTTCAGCAACTTGAGACGAATCAGGGTCCCCCTTACCATGTGGGCATGTATACACAACTGCAGCATGTGATCCATCTGGTGCCTCAGCAGCTGAATCTGATATCACTGTAACACAAGCCTCATGGATTCCCTCATTGGAACCTAAATCCACCTTATGAGCTTCATCTACCTTACTAGAAAGTGCTTCTTCTGCCTGGGCAATGGTCACTTGTTTGTCATTTTCTGTGAATGGACTCTCTTCCGGACTACTTGAATTTCTTCCAGTGAAAGCTGTTCGATCTGAAAGAGACTCAACTCCTACAAAAGGATCTGCATCTACAACATTGTTCTTCTCAGTTTGTCCTCCTGCTATGTCAACCTTCATCTGAGGATTCTCTTCCAAACAAGATGGCTTCTCGCCCAAAGTATCAGCTCTCTGAACTTCATCATTGGGGATTGAAACCTCCTCATTCATCTCCTCAACTTTCTCTTCTTCAATTGAGGATCCCATGGTTCTAATTGAACCTTCCACCTCTTTCACAACTTCCATTCTGGTTTTCTGGTCTTCGACCTCCAAACTACCAAATTTTTCTGACATCGACACATCAAATCCATCACCTGGTTTACTACTGACCCCTCTGTCTACAGATTCTATGATTCTCTCTGAACCAGTACTTGCTGCAACTTCCCCTCCACACATAATTTCAGCCGATTCAACCACAGGTTCTGTGATCCTTACTGAACACTCCACCTTCTTCAAAACTTCACCAGGGTCTTCTTCCTTCCTATCTTTCTGCAACATCAACACATCAATTCCATCATATTCTCCGACGTCACTTCCTTTATCTACATATCTAACATCTCCCTCCAAGCCAGTATATGCCAGCGCTACTTCCGCTCCACCACCAACTTGGGCACGTCCATCCAACAGTTCCCTGATCATCACTGAACACTTCACCCTCTTCACAACTTCACTGGTTACCAGATCTTCTTCCTCCAATACATCAGCTTTCTGCAACATCAACGCATCAATTCCATCACCTGCTTTTTCATCACTCCCTCTGTCTACAGCTGCATTTTCTCTAACCAAATTAGCATCAGTTGCTACTTCCTTTCCATCAACAACTTGGACCCCTTCATCCCTGGATTCCGTGATCACCACGGAACACTCCACCTCCTTCGCAACTTCACTTGTTTGGTATTCTTTCTCCGCAATATTATCATTTTGCAACATTAAGTCAATTCCATCACTCTCTCTGTTTATTGAGTCATTGTCTTCCCCCAAACCAGCATCTGTCACTACTTCCTCTAGACCAACAATCTGGACCTGTTCATCCAATGATTCTGTAATAGTCACCGAACACTCCACACCCTTCTCAACTTCACCAGTTATCTGATCTTCTTCCTCCAAAGTATCAGTTTCTTGCAACCTCAACACATCAATTCCATCACCTGCTTTTTCATCAGTCCCTCTTTCTATGGATCCATTGTCTTTCTCCAAATCAGTATGATGTTCAGCCGCTTCTCCTCCACCTGAGACCCGTTCATCCCTGGATTCCGTAATCACCACAGAACACTCCACCTCCTTCACAACTTCACTTGTTCGGTATTCTTTCTTATCATTTTGCAACATTAAATCAATTCCATAACCAGCCCTTTCATCACTCTCTCTGTTTATCGAGTCATTGTCTTCCCCCAAACCAACCTCCGTCGCTATGTCCTCTTGACCAACAATCTGGGCCTGTTCATCCAATGATTCTGTAATCGTCACCAAACACTCCACGTCCTTCTCAACTTCACCAGTTATCTGATCTTCTTGCTCCAAAGTATCAGTTTTTTGCAACCTCAACATATCAACTCCATCACCTGCTTTTTCATCAGTCCCACTTTCTATGGACCCATCGTCTTTCTCCAAATCAGCATGTTTGGCTGCTTCTCCACCTAGGACCCCTTTATCCATGGAGTCCGTGATCACCACGGAACACTCCACCTCCTTCACAACTTCACTCATCCGTACTTCTTTCTCCATCATATCATCATTTTGCAACATTAAATCAATTCCATAACCCGCCCTTTCATCACTCTCTCTGTTTACAGAGTCATTGCCTTCCCCTAAACCAGCATCTGCCGCTACTTCCCCTTGACCAACAATCCGGGCCTGTTCATCAAATGATTCTGTAATCGTCACCGAACATTCCACGTCCTTCTTAACTTCACCAGTTATCTGATTTTCTTCCTCCAAAGTATCAGTTTCATCAGTCCCTCTTTCTATGGATCCATTGTCTTTCTCCAAATCACCATGTTCGGCCACTTCTCCTCCACCTATGACGTCTTCATCCATGGATTCCGTGATGATTACTGGACACTCCACCTCCTTCACAACTTCCCTCATCCGAACTTCTTCCTCAAAAGAATCATCTCTCTGCAACATCAACACATCATTTCCATCACCCACTTTCTCATCATCCTGTCTGTCTACAGATTCACTATCTTTCCCCAAACCGCCTTCCCGCGCAACATGGTTGTGTTCATCCGAGGACTCGGCAGCCGACGCCGAACACTCCACTTTCTTCTCGACTTCACCAGTTGTCTCATCTTCTACCTTTATAATTCCATCTTTCTGCGGCATTGACGCTTCAGTTCCATCACCGAATTTTTCTTCATTTCCTCCAGGATCAACTGGGGCTTCTTTAAATGACAATTCCATGGCGCTCGTTGATTCCTCCACAATCTCTGCAACTTCGACCACAGTCTTCTGATCTCCATCTTTCGAAACACAAACTTCCCCCGACATCGACACATCAATTCTCTTACTTCCTTTGTCATCAACCCCTCCATCTACAGACTCCATCTTTACACCCTCCTCGATCACTCCAACACACACAGCTTCTTCATCAAAATTCCCTTCAACCAGATGAACAACAGATACATCAGCACAGACATCCACCGGATTTACATCGCTGGCTCCACTACAAACCCTAACCTCCTCAACTACTACATCACTGCCATGAACCTGACCATTCAAGAACTCCGTTAAAGATTCAGTTTCAGACACACTGACCGTAACCGTAGATTCCGAGACATTCACCACGGTAACTTCTTCTTGCTCGTTGAGTTGAACGGCAACAGAATTCAGGTCAAGATCATCGCCGACGGCCTGGTTCGTGGCGAGATTTGCAGACATGGAGAAACCCTAATTTACTTTACAGAACAAAAAAAAAACTAATAAACGATACAGAAATCTTAACATGCGTTTCGAAATGGAGAGACAGAGAGAGAGAGATTGCGTGCGTACCTGATCAAGATTTGCTGAGAACTGAAGATCAAGAACTAGAAGGTTTCGTAATTCTGTTTCAGGTTTGGGGAAAGGGTTTAAAAAGAGGGAAAAAGAAAGGTGAAAGAAATTAATAAAAGCTTTGAATTCGTAAGTGGGAATCCGGAAATAATAAGCATTTTTGTCCTTTCTTTTCTTACTGTTTCAGCACTTTCAGAAGTACCTTTTTTTTTTTTGTTGTCTTAACTACGTGGTGCCCGCACCCAAATACTAATCCACTTCAGGGGCGGAAGCAATTACGGTAAATCCCTGACCATGAGTGTTTTTTAGTGGAATTCGAGCTCAAGACTTACCTCCGAAAACGCTAACTAGAACCCAACTTAGTTGGTACGAGCTGAGCCACACATCGGTGGCTACCGTAAAAGAACTTCAGATATGAGTTCTTTCAGTGTGCTTTTCTATTTAAGGTGAAAATCTTGGTGACCTTTGGAGTACAACCTAGCTGTCCTCCATAAGCCAAAACGATATGACGTGTTGTCATGTTAAAGTAGTGAGGATAAGGTAATTTATCTGGCTCATAGATTTTAAATATTTGAAAATAACTACAAATGAAACAATGAATATGGGAATGACAAACAAGTAAAGTGTCGGGATTGGGAACGGGACCGGTCCTGGCCGATCCTAATCCGGACTGCAAATATTGGTCGGTTTGGATCTAATACAAAACGTCGTTATACAATATTTATATCGTGGCTTGAAATCGGACTGGTCTTGATCAATCCTGGTACGGATCGGCTGGTACAAACCAACTCGGTCTGATCCTTGAAACCACGATGACAAAGAGGTAGGACTGTAAATAGGGTAGGTTGGTTCAGGTTCTACTCAATTCAAGTTCAACCCAAACTAAAAGCAACTGGTCCAAATCCATTCCGATCAAAATTCAAACTAAATTTACTAAGCCTGAACTTAATTTGTTGAGTTTAGGTTAGGTTCATAACGAATCGACCCAAATTAAGTGAAAAATAATACAAAATTTTAAAAATAAATAAGATGGATAAGAAACTTTTATTTTTGTCTAATAGTTTAACAATGCATGTTTATAACTACTATTGTTAAACAACTGGAAAATAATCCACCTGGCCTAAGAGTTGATGTTAGCTATATGCTACTTCATAATAATAATTCCAAAAATACTCTATCACATGAATTTCATCACCATGTATATGTGGAGAACTGGATTTTGAAATTTTATAATAATTAATTATGTAATTATTTAATAGAGTTAAATAATGAAAATAATTAAAAAGGATTTTACGAGAGATTAATCAATAATTTTCTGATAATTAAATAGAATTAATTAGTTAAAAATTAATTAAGATAATTTAATTAATGCAATTGATCAATGGGGATAGATTGGTAATTTTGGTGTAGTTTACGGTGGAAAGCTTAAGCCAATTAGGATCACGGACTTATTAGGGAGTTAAAGATTATTTTTAGCTAATTAGAGCATTGAATGGTAATTAAAATGAGAATGGAAAGCTTGGGATCTAATTGTTATTAGAAGAGTTGTTGGGGGTTATAGTGTAACTAGAAGAGACTTTGGTGGAGGGAGATGTGATTAGAAAAAGTAAATTCAAAACCAAAAAGAAAGGTGCGTGGATGGAGGGAGAGAGAGAGTTTCCATTCTCTTAATCTCTCTTCCCTTGTGTTTAGAGAAGGTTTAGGAAATGGATATAAGAAGGAAAAATAAGAGAGACTGGGGCAGAAAAATCCTAGCCGTTCAAATCTGAGAAGAGGAAAAGAAGAAAAGGAAAAGAGGAATAAGAGAAAAGGGAGAGAAGATCTGTAACCGCGAATCGACTCAGATTAGAAGTAAATACCATTTTATGTATAGTTCTTGTATCGCATTGTAGTCGTCTCTTGAATGCATGATTTGTAAGTTGTGTGATTGTGTAGTTCAATTATGATTATGAAATTGTAGTGTTCATGCTCTGTTTTTGTGATTTGATTTGAAATGATAATCGTTGTGTTTAGATCTATGATATTAAGTTGTTTATTTGATGATTTATAGTCTAAGATATGTTTAGTGTGATTTGTGCATGATTTTCAATGTTTTCAAAGTGATTTAGTTGTGTTGAGTTAGATTTAGAAACCCAAAAATTACCCAGAATTCGGCACTGTCGGTAGGGTTCGGTCCACCGACCACCCTACCGATAGAGAGGTATTTTTAGTCTAATTTTGCCATTCGGCAGGCATCGGTCCACTGACCACCCTGTTGAACAGCTGATAAAAACACAAAGGACTTAGTAGGGTTCGGTCCACCAACCACCCCACCGAACACCTGAAAAAAAACACAGTGACAGTGCCAAGTTTCTCAACTACAGTTCTCAAACAGCACTTTATGTACCTATCGAACAGCTAATAAAAACACAGAGGACTTAGTAGGGTTCGGTCCAACGACCACCCACCAAACACCTGAGAAAAACACAGTGACAGTGCCAAGTTTCTCAACTACAATACTCATTTAAGTAAATGTCCATGTATTTTTATCCTCAATTTACTTTAAGATAAGGTGTATAACGTGGTGAGAATGAATGGATAAATGTTATGTGATAATAAGGCGAGGTATTCTCCACTTGTTGGGAAATGTGAAGCGACCTAAGTATTGACACTAATGAGTGATAACGCGGTATTGTAGGGATCTAAGGAGGGTTATTAGGCTATGACCTACCCTACCTATTGACTTTAGACTTGACCATGTCTTGGGGTTGTGACTCAAAGTGTTGATTAATTGAATGACTGTACTATTGTTGTGCGAGGATGTATATGATTGATTGAGATATATTGATACCTGTGGAAAGGATGTTTGTGATGGTATCCGGCAGGTTGTTCATGTAATGGTATCCCAAGGATTGTTCGTGTGTATGAACACACGGGTAGTTTTCGAAGGATATTATCACTTGGATTCTACTGATACTTTGCCAGTTGGTACGAGAGATTGTGGGGCGGTGTGTCCCCCACGCATGCCTTTGTGGGGGGTCCATTGTGAGGCTGGCATGCTACGGAATGATGGTAGGTCGACCTGGCACACAAGATATCCGGTATTGATGGTGGCAGTAAAGATTTGTTATGCTTGTCCTGGTCAACCGAGCAGTGATGGACAAAGTATGTGAATTTGATAGCCCGTCCGGGTCAACCGGGCAGCGACGGATTGAGATGTGAGTTGGTTAGGGGAATTGAGTCCCGCATAACCAAGTGATGAATGTGATATGTTATGTGACTGGTCCTGGAGTGACCCATCTATGCATCAAGATGCATGAGGAACAATATGAGAAATAGCTACGGGAATTGAGCCCGGGTAGGTTGAAAGTCCTTTGGAACCGCGCTGTACAACGTGGGATTTAAGAGAGTAGTATTCAGTTATAGTAAAATGAATGCCCTGAAATTGCTATTACATGATACAAGAGTGTCTTCCAACTGTAGTAAAATGGAAGCAAGGCAACTTGGAACCGACTGATCATCGGCTAGGACATGCATTAGATTCATTCATATCATTGTTTGAGCATTCATTCATTCTTCATACACTCATCTTTCTTGTAATTTAGTTTCTCATGTGTGTTTGTTGACTTCCACTATGCACGTGTGTTTATCATTATTGTTTTTCTTTCCAGTTATTGTTTAGCATGATATTATGGTATGTTTGGACTAACAGTGTGGTATGAGGTTAGACGACATAATTGGGTTTACTGAGCATTCCAAGCTCACACAACATTTCATGTTGTAGGTTAAGGTGGCATGAACAATGGACATGAACTCGGATGGCCATTTTGTTTATTTACTATTTTGATTATTGTGGTAGACCTATGTAGTAAGAGTTGATTAGTCTTTGATGTCGGATTGTAGTTATTGAGTATTTTTGGAGCTCTTCTGAAGCCATGATGTAATTGGATATTATTTGTAGCTTCCCCACTCTGATTTGATTTATTTAGCATTAGATATGCTTTGTATTGGTGTATGGTGGTTGTTGATCCGCGGTCCATGTGTGAATCCCGAAGGTATAACATCATGATCCGTGTCACCCTACCTAGGGATTCAAGATCCGGGGCGTGACAGTTTAAGTCATGTTTCGAGTTTACAAATTTCAACCCGAACTCAACTTGGGGTTTAAAACTGAGCCCGACTCAAACCCAAATCCAAACTAACTAATGATTTCGGGCTCTTATTCTGATTGGTTCAAGCAGGCCAAACCAATTTTTTTTAATAACAAGTATAATAAACGGACGTGGATCCTCTTTTATAAGAGGTCATGATATGGACTGGGTTATGTGAAATAGCACGGAGGGCAAAATTATACCTTTGCCCCCTCATAAAGCAACTTAGTAAAGGCAAAATTATAATTTGTCCGTCTGTGTTATTTCACATAACACGGCCATATCATGGTCTCTCATAACAGAGGATCCGATCCGCCTTCCGCCTGCATAATAAGCATGGTAGAAAGTTCCCCTACTATTAACTATACAGTTTCTTCTTCTTCTTCGTAATTTTATATGATGTTCAAGCTTTTGATCATTCAAATACATTCACACTTTGTCTTTGTATTTTATTTTTCATTACTTTTATTTAAAGTAAAAGGTATTTTGGTTTGCTTCAAAGGTTTAATTGGTTGGTAGACAAGACCCTCTCTGCCACAAAATATTATGGGGGTGAATCTAGACCGTCCGTTTGATAAGAGAGCCTTTAGAATGGGTAGTAGACAATATTTCAATATATATAAGGAGTTAGTCTACGGTACCGACATTTTCTCATCTCCATAGTAGAAAATAGGGTAAACTCCACTTACACCCCCCTCACCTTTCTTTCAGAAGCAAAAACACTTCCTCACCTTTCTAAAACGTCACTTACATTTTCTGTGGTTTGCACTGTAATGCAAAGACACCCTTTATGTTAACTTTTTATTTAAATATTAACAAAAGATATACAAATTTACCTTTTTAATTCTATATTATTAAATCCCTACTCTTACAACCAAAACCACCACACCATCACCTCACCATCACCACCACCCCCACTATCAATACCACCCCACCACCACCACCACTCCACCTTCACCAACACCTCACCATCACCACCACCACCACCACCCCACCACCACCACCACGCCACCTTCACCACCACCACCACCCCACCACCCTCACCACCACCACCCTCACCACCACCCCGTTGCCACCACCACCACCACTCAATGTGCATCCCTTGCACATTTAGGTGGTGGTGGTGGAGGATATAAATACTTTAAAAAAAAAGGATATAAATGTATTTTATGACTTTAGATAAGGATAGTATAGTCAAAAATTTATATGACATCAACACTTTTATTAATATTTAAATAAAAAAACAACAAAAGGGGTGTCTTTGCATTATTGTATAAACCTCAGGGTGTGTAAGTGACGTTTCAGAAAGGTGAGGGCGTGTTTCTGCTTCTGTCAGAAAGGTGAGGGGGTGTAAGTGGAGTTTACCCTAGAAAATATTATCTAAGTCATCAATTTTTTCACATGTAAAATCTCAACCGTTAAAAATGGTTGTTACTATGCCGAGGTTGGCATAGTAGAATTCTCCATATATATATATAAGCTGAATTCGAACACATATAGTAGGTTTCGTCACAAATATCCCCATTTTAATCTTTTGTGTATTATGTATAAAGGGGAGGACGTTAGTTTTCTGAACGCTTTTTATGCGACGTGAAACGTCATTAGAGTTGAAATATAGGATGGTATTTAATAAAAGTCCACATGGAGACCTCGGGTTTTTTATATAAGCTTCCATGTATTAATTGCGTATCTTGTTAGGTTTCGTTACCAAGTCAATGCTAATAATACAATATATAAGCTTCCATGTATTAATTGCGTATCTTGTTAGGTTTCGTTACCAAGTCAATGCTAATAATACAAGAAGAAAATCATTTATTTATTTTATTTTTTTTTCGTTTTTGGTAAAACGGAAATGAAGCTACAACCGTAAGACTGTAAGAGGAAGTCTTCGTTTGACATTATTGCTTGAATACGCTTCCGTCGTCATTGTGAGCGATTCCAGAAATACACTGCATCACTTGCAAATGCAGCACAGTCCATACCAAGATGGTCACTATTGCATTTTTCAAACTTTTACTTATCTTTAATTTATTATGAAGCTAACAATAAATTAGATGGCAAACTACGGTGCAAACCTTGGGTCCTTTTCCTGGCTCTAATTCAACGAACCCCATTAAGTAGGGGTGTAATTTGGCTGGTTTGGTTCGGTTTAATGGCCAAACCAAAACCAAGCTGAAATATAGTGAAAATCGATCTGAACTATAGTGACCAAAATTGAAAATCAAATCAAATCAAAATAAATTCGATTTTTTGATTCGGTTTAGTCTGGTTTGATAAAATTAATGCTATTTTATGTACTAAATACACACACACACACACACACACACACACACACATATATATATATATATATATATATATATATATATATGGAGAGAGAGAGAGAGAGAGAGAGAGGTATATTAGTCTATTTTGGTCTGGTTTACATATATTTAATTAAATTCCATTCTATTTTCAATTTGATTCAATTTAATCGAAACCTAAACTAAAACTGAACCAAATTAATTCGGTTTTTCATTTTTCAAATAAAATCTAAACTAAAATAACAAAAACTAAACCGACTATTTTTTTTGCCTGTGAAGGCTTTTTCCTGACGATAAGGCATTTACCTGCTGGTTATAGCAAGAAATCGATATTGTGATAGTGTGGCGTCATACTGATAAGGCATTCGTCTGCTGGATTTAGCAAGAAACTAATAGTTTGTCTCTCTTCTTTACCGGTAGGGTTTTTGGGTTATTTGAACTCAAACCCTAGAGGTTGATTTATGCCGTGAAAGCTTGCTCAGCAAGAAATTGTTAGGTTGACTCTCTTCTTTGCCGGTAGGGTATTTGAACTCAAACCCTAGAGGTTAATTTCTACAGTGACGGCTTTTCCTGTCAATAAGGCATTTGTATGGGCATTTGTCTGCTGGTTATAGCAAGAAATCGATAGTGTGACTCAATAGCTCTGAACTTGAAGGTGTTCTCATAGGTCTATATTCGCTCTCATTTTGGTTCTCATATTATACAATTACTTGCAATTTCATAAGGTGCAAAGGCGAGCCCTAAATCGCCCCATCAATTGCCATGAAAATAATAAGTTGGAATTGTCGCGGGTGTGGGCAACCCACGACAGTTCGAGAAATAAAAACCTAAATAAAAGAATATAATCCATATTTTATTTTTCTTATGGAAAAATACTGTGGCCAGAAATTCTTCTCTTCTTGCCAACTGGCTTTGGCGGTTCAATACTGAACGTGATCACCTGTGGCGCAAGATTATTGTAAGTAAATATGGTGTTCAACAGAATGACAAGGATATGAGTTTGTCGGTGCGGATTTATGCAGTCAGTATCACTCCCAGAACCCGTAACCCTGATCCCTAGGTGAGATGACACGAATCACGAGACGCGACCTTCGGGATCTATTTCTAGACCGCGGATTAGCATATCATAACCAAAGTTAAGATGAAATAAACTAACTTTATTCATTCAACAGAGTGCGGAAGCA
>JAUPMG010000001.1:20823777-20836382 GCA_031762675.1 Pachysandra terminalis
TTGCCCTCTTTTGAGAGGTTAAATTCCTTATAAATAGCTGAATATTTCCTCCATTAAAGAGGATCTGATTCTTGAATAGGAAGAATCTGGACTTGAAAAAATATGAGAATTTAAGAGGAAGAAGACAACATTAAGTTAAGACTTTGAGAGAGAAAGAGGATAGTCAATCATTCGGATTCCTTGAGGTTTCCTTGCTCTGAGATCTGCATTTGAGCTGACTTTGCAGTTATTTCAACATTATCTTTTCCCCTTGTCTTTTCTCTTTGTCTTATTCACAGATAACGCTTGAGAAGAAACGCTCTTGACAGAACGGTTGCGCGACAGTTTAGGCTGTCTTAAGACAGACTTTCCCTACCTATTTATCTGGGAAGACGGTTGTATTGGTTCATATGTATTAGTTGTTCTTTTATTCTAATATATTTTTTCTTTTACAAATACGTCATCACCATTTGGCGACTCCACTAGGGAGTCTGTAGTCATTCCTTTCAAATTGTGTCTGTTTGCTATCTTTATTCTGTATTTTATTCATGGATCCTTCCGGTTCCCATATTGTTCCTTTTGTAGGGGAAATCTCAGAGCAGAATCTTCCACAAGACCCTGTTCCTCCTCAAGACCCTGAAGAGGTAGTCAAATCTCTTAAAGCAACAAGCTTTACGGGCTCAGTTGGATGCTTCGTCTAATAAGCCTGGTCCTAGTTCTCCAGCATACCCTGCTATCAAAACTTCTCATGTGGTCAATCCTCCTATACATACACCTGTACCTCCACTTACATCTAAACCTGACTTTGTCAACATTGCAGATGGTCAAGCTCTCCTACAGAAATCTCAGTCCAAAGATACAGACTGGATTAATAGTGATTTTTGTCCCCCGTACCCAGAGGCACTTCTTAGTTTGCCATACCCCAAAGATTATGAAACACCGATTTTTTCCCAGTTCTTAGGGCAAAATGGGAACATCCAAGAGCATGTCAGCCGCTTTATAGAAGCACTAGGGCTTATGCTGACAATAAGAAGCTCCGTCTGCGGGAATTCTCGAAGTCATTATCTGAACGAGCTTACACTTGGTATAGTAGGCTGGAGCCTGGTTTTGTACATACTTGGGATGATATGGTGTCTTTGTTCCCCCACAAGTTCTTCATCACTGAAGAGAAGCTCACCATTATAGATCTCAGCCGGGAGAGACAGAAGCCGGAGGAAGATCTGGTTCAATATGTCAAGCTCTTCAAAGATCTTGTGATTACCTGCACGGAAGCAGCTTCTGAGGGGAAGTTTGTCAGAATCTGCATCAACAGTATGCTCCTTCCATACTACATCCACATAGAGAACCATGAGATCAAGAGCTTCACCAAGCTGTACGAGTACACCAAAAGGACCAATGCTTCTATTCCTGTTCCTGAGAAAAAGGTGGAGATGAAGCGTGCTTTGGTTGTTACTACTGAGAAGGAAGAAGAGCATGTTTCTATGAGGAAAGGCAGGCCTGGCAGGCCTAGCAGTAGCAGCAGCAGCAGCAACAACAACCGAGAGAAGCTCGCCGCATCTCCCGATGTAACCTGTTCTCCTGCCCAGCTGGATGCCCTGTTGCAAGAGTGGATCAAGGATGATCGCTTCTTGCTGCCTCCTATTGAGAAGGAGCCCAGGTCCCCGCGATATTGCAAGTTTCACCGCAATACTCGTCATTCCACTTTTGACTGTTGGGCTTTGAGAAAAATCTCACTCTAGGTTGGCGGCTGGAGCCATCGACATCCCAGATGCAAATGTGCATGTTGATCCTCTTCCTCAACACAAAGGAAAGGGAAAAGAAGCTGTGCGCATGTTGTATGTTTTCAAACATAGACATAAGTCAAACCCTCAATCAAGTGAACTTGTACAAACTACCACAAAATTCCAGATGTTCTTTGAGGATATGCAGTTCACCTCAGAGATGAGAACTGAGACCACGGAAGCATTGCTAAGAATCATAAAGAAGTATCACTTCGAATTCTTCAATCACCAGGAGGCTCCTACATACTATCCTCCGCGACTCAGCAAATTTGCCATTACCTTCACCGAATGAGGACATGATGACATCTTCGGAGGACCACAATAAGCCTCTGTATGTGAATGCCACATTACAAGATGTAGAGATTCGAAGGGCGTTGGTTGACAATGGTTCTGTTGTCAACCTCATTCCTCTTAAGATCCTGGAGGCAGTAGGTGTTTCAAAAAAGTGTATTGTCCCCAGCCAACTCTGGATTCTAGGTTTTGATACTCAATGGCAGCAGACGATGGGCTATATCACCTTCAATATTCGGGTAGGATCTTTTAAATTTCCGACTACTTTCCATGTTATTGATGATAGAGCTGCATTCCACATATTGTTGGAAAGGTCGTGGATACATCGGGCGAAGACAGTGCTCTCTTCTTATCATCAATGCTTGAAAGGAATCTGGAATGGGAAGGTTGTTAGGGTAATGACAGAGCTCTTTCCCTTTGATGAATCAGAGACTCATTTTGCTAAAGCAAACCATTATGACGGATTCGCCCCAGAGGGGGAATGCCATATTGCCAAGCCTCAAGGAACTCTTCTACCCTTATGGGCTAGTCTTGAATCAATTGATTGTTCAGTACCATCTTCTTTAGTGTCGTCTTCATCAGTACTATCATCTTCGGAAAGCCCTTGACTTTCGATTCGCTATGTGAGATTAGACCTTCCAGATGGAAGGTTTGTATATAGGTTATGACAACCACATGGGATTTCATCCGTTGGCATCCTGCAGCGTTCCCCTCGTGAAGAATTGCTAAGAACTCCCAAGTCCAAGCTTGAACAGGCCCCAAAACACTTACATGACGGTGTTCAGGTTGTTCATGAAGATATGTCTATAGTTGACCTTGGAGAGGATTCGAGTGTCAACAAACTTGTACAAATTTATTATTTTCTTGAGCCAAAGCAGAAGGATAAGTTAACAATAAGATAAGTTTAAGATTCTATTAGGTAATATTTTTTTATATAATTAATAATATAAGAAATGTTATTAAAAAAATAGATAACTAGCTTCTACCACACGTTAATAAATTTTTATTTTAAAAATACACGTTAATAATATATTTATTGATATCTCAATATAAAATTTATATATAAAGATAAAAATAAATTTAATATAATATTTTTATGTAATTTAGACTATAAGTTTTAAAAAATAGAATAATAAAAGTGAATCTTATTGAATTACGTATTGTGAAATATAAAAGTTACGAGATAATAATAGTGAATCTCATTACTTTAAATTCTAATATATATATTAATGGCTAACCTTCACGTGCGAACATATATTAATGGTCAACTTTCACATGCAATGCATGTACTTTTTTGCTAGTCTTAATAAAGACACTTTGTTAAATCCATTAACAAGATTATTAAAATTTGATAGTGTGTAGGTCCCACAAATTATGATAATACCTAAAATAACATTTAAAAAAAATAATTTAGTTATATTGTTATGTTAATTATATAAACAGTTAAGGGTATATTTATCAAGAAAATGGTATTTAAAAATTCATTTAAACTAAAAGTTTAAAGTAAAAGACAATAAAACCATGATTTAATATTCTATTACTCAAATAATTATTATTTCATTGTAAAATTATTGTAGTTATAGAGGATAATATAGTAAAATAACATGTAATAAAAATGTATTAACTCAAAACCTTAAAAAACGTGGTTCAACTTTTATAAGTAGTATGATATATATTTTGTTATATGATCTTCACAGTTTTTTATTTTTTAATTTTTTTAGCCCTGTTCATTTAATTTGGGCTGACCCGAACCCAGCCCGAACTCAACAAATTGAGTTTGGGTTGGGTTCGGGCTCAATAGGTATAGTTTGAGCTCGGGTCAGGCCAGCCAATTCTAATTTGGACCGAGCCCGAACGGAGTACAACCCGCCCCAACCCGCCCTATTTACAACCATACCTGAAAGTTCCCAAGTCGCGCCAATCCATCCCCTTCCCGCCAAGCATCCTAAACTGGCAACAATGGGTGGTGTACGTTAGTAACGAATTTTCTGAAATACGCGAGGAGTAAAGTTACCCACATGGGTTTCTCTTCTCCCCTTCCCGCCCAATCACAGCAAAAAATCCCTTCGTCATCTCCGATCAAAATGTACGAAACGGACGAACGCTCCATGGACTGGAACGGCATCGCGAAGATCTGGCCGACCTATTTTCCCGAAAAGGAATTATCAGTCGACGATCCAAAGTTCGTGCTCACTACGAAACTCATTGATTTCTTCTCTACTTCTTCACCTGGACAGAATCTCGCCTTTCAGGTGAGTTGAATTCGAATCTTTCTCTCTCATTGCTAGATAGATTGTTAATGCAGCTCCATTTTAACTGAATTTTGATTCCGAGAGAGTTCACTCTATGAAATCAGATTAGTAGATTCTTATGTTTCCTGAATTGTGTGCGTATCTTTTTTGATTCTCATGTTGTTAGTTATGAATACTCTTGAAACTATTTTTTTCTGAAGCATTTAGTTCTGCGAGTTTGATCAAGATAGATGTTGCTATTGGTTTAGGAGAAAGTTGCTATGGTTATTGCTAAATGTTAGTACTTACAGGTTGTTGAGTGCTCAAGAGTCTCGAAGAAGTAATTGAATTATCAAAATTGTATGCCAAAACCGAGTGGATTGAGTGTAACCTACTAAAGGAGCCATTTAGGTATGCTTTTATGTTACGTACTTAACCATTGTTCCAAAAGCTCCAGGACTGATGGAAACTTATATGGTTAATCCCTTAACACTTAGGATCGTAACAACCATCACGCTTCCGTAGCCGATGTTTACGGCGGCCCACTCTATCAACACTGACTCGATGGTAGCCCTTTCTCTATTTGGTGGATCCACTCATCTATCAGTATTCAATGATTTAGCACCATGCCCATACATAATACCAAGGCATTTTAATCTAGCCTATAGTTTGCCTCCTTCGTGACTTGAACTCATGATGTGGTGCCTGCTCTCACACCAATTGTTACGGACCTAACCATTTTTCCAAAAGCCCCGGGACTGATGGAAATTTATTTGGTTAAGTCCTTAACACTTAGGATCGTAAAATTTTATATGTTGGGAATGATTAAGGTTTCAAGTGGGAGTTTTGAGAAGTGAAATTTGATAAAAGTTTCTTTAACTTCCACAAGGGGACAAAGTAAACAGAAGTGTATCTGTTTGTGCAGAGCTTGCATATTAGTTGGTTTCTGCAACTCAATCACAAAATTGTGAGATACAACACAATAATTTTATTAATTACATTGATTTTAGAATTCAATGACCAAAATAGCCATGGGTACAATGCAATCACCAGTTATGGCACCCTTAAATCCTAGCCTTGTTTTGTGTACATGAGAATGGAATGCATTAGTAATTTGTTCATCTCTATCAGGGTCTCTACTTGAGCATTTGTTAAGGGGTTTCATATCAAACCTTCCTGCTGAATTTTATACATAATCCTCTTAGCTTGGATTACATTTCCCCCTTGTTTTTAGTAGTTCTGTCATCCTTGTTCGCCATGTCAAATGTTACTGTTTTTTTTTATTCATTGTTATTTGCAGAAGAATAATCTCTCTATCCCTCTGTCATCCTTGTTCGCCATGTCAAATGTTTACTGTTTTTTCTTTTTATTCATTGTTATATGCAGAAAAATAATCTCTCTCTCTCTCTCTCTCTCTCTCTCTCTCATCGAAGGAATTTGACATTCCAATAATGTGATTAGGTAAAGGATGATGATGGCATCTTCTCTTTGCCACTTGATCTTCAACAACTGCGAAAAGTCTGTGATGTGGGGAAGTTCTATGAGACTTTAGAGGCCGCACCTAAGGAAGCACTCTTATGCATAAGCGCTGCAGTTCACAGAGTATGAGTCATTATCTGTATTTTCTTCACTTGAAGTTTCAAAATCTCTTCTATTTTTTGGATTGATAACAGAGTTTCACAATGAAAACACTTAGAAGAACAAGATTAAAATGCAATTTTCTTACTACTATATGTCATCATGTTCTTTGCTACATATTATCACTTTCTGATCACCGAGCCCAAAGCTAGATGTTCAATGAAGGAGATGAGGTCTAAAATCCTTCACTGATGTCGAATTGCTTCCAATAACACCCATTATTTTCTTCATCCCTAATAATAGTAAAACTAGATTCGAATTCAACTATAATTTTGAATCACTGAAGCTCTCTCCCAACGTGAAACTGGGAGAAGTGCAAAACGTTGGCTTTTTAGAAGTCATACATGTCAATCATACCCAGAAAACATAGAATTTATGGGGAAAAGAAAGAAAAGAAAAGAAGAGCCCTCCACTGTATTTGTTTTAATTGAAGTAGAGATGGTAGAGGAATGAGGCACTTCAAGTAGTTCTTCAATTTGATGTTTTGGTTTAATCTTAGGCATCCTTTTGGGGGGGGAGATCATAATAATTGATATGTAACATTGCGTGTTGGGGGATGTTGGTTAGAGACGTAACCAATGAAGGTCTTAATTACATTCTCTTAAATGCTCCAAAAATTGGCATGCAACAAATGCCTCCAAAAGATTCAGTTCAGCCAACCATATTTTTTATAGATTATAAAAACATATCCACAATGTCAAGAGGGAAAACTGAAGCAACTCCTGTAAGCTGGATGATGTGAAACCTAATCTCACTTTTTTACCTCATTATGAGTGAACATGGTTGATGATTTCACAATCTTTTTCCATAGCTACAAACGTAAGGAGAGGGGGCCTTCTTGTTTCTTCATTTTTGGAGAATATCACATGTTTTAACCTTATGAAAGGCGCTATCCAAACAAATGTTTTTAATTAAGTAGAATTTGAAGTTTCATCTATATCTTGTTATCATCCTTATTATTTTTGAAACTAGGATATCTACTATTTTGCATCGTAAGCAGGTTCTGATAGACAAACTGGAGAACATTCAGTTGGAGGATGGCATGAAGATAAACATTCGTCTACATAACTACCCAGAATCAATGATTGGTTTGAAGAATTTGAAAGCGGCCTATATTGGTACTACATGATTTTACTTTAGTCACAGTTTAATCTTATTATCTCTTCTCTTGTCCTTGAATTTTCTATTCAGCAGTGGCCCATAGCAATCTAAGTTAAATCTTTGTTAAGGAAACAAATGAGATGGCATCTGTCATTGATGTTGCAGGAAGGCTTGTATCAGTCCGTGGAACTATCGTCAAAGTCACCACAGTGAGGCCTCTAGTGGTACAAATGAGTTTTGTATGTGCAAAATGTGGAGTCAACATTATGCGCATCTTTCCTGATGGGAAATACTCACCACCAGCAATTTGCACACTTCACGGGTGCAAGAGCAGAACCTTTAATCCAATTAGATCTACTGCTCGACCTATAGATTTTCAAAAAATAAGGCAAGACTCTCATACATCAATATTTCTTCATTTCTCCTTTTGGAATCTTATGGGCATTTTTCATATTCTTATTCAGACTACAGGAGCTTCTGAAGTCGGAAAACTATGAAGAAGGCCGAGTTCCTCGGACTGTGGAATGTGAACTGACTGAAGATCTTGTTGATGCTTGCATCCCTGGAGATGTGGTTACTGTTACTGGAATTATAAAAGTCATCAACAATTACATGGATGTTGGAGGAGGTATATACACGAAATTTTTCTGTTATTTAGTTTATGACACATGCTATCTCACTTTATCATCTCTATGGACTTGAATATTTGTAGGGTGTGTGCATGCATGTGTATATGTACCTGTCAATGTACATATAATTTGTTTTACTCACCAACATCCTGTGCCTCTAGCAAAATTATTGAAATCAACAATTCTTTTATGTTATCATGTTATTGTTAATACTGCATATCTGTTGCCTTCATAATTTGTGATTGCATGTCCACATAAAGGTATCTTACCCATGAACACTTGCTTACATGATCTCCACTTTGTAAATGAGGCTTGGTTTTAGTTTTTAGTTTGATAGGTAACTTCTAATGTGGACATCTTTACACTTATACCCATAGTTCC
The DNA here is from genome assembly GCA_031762675.1 of Pachysandra terminalis. Taxonomy (NCBI): domain Eukaryota; kingdom Viridiplantae; phylum Streptophyta; class Magnoliopsida; order Buxales; family Buxaceae; genus Pachysandra; species Pachysandra terminalis. The sequence goes on from JAUPMG010000001.1 coordinate 20,831,809, forward strand.
TGAAGGGATGTCTGATAATTATATCATGTGATTTATCTCTTGAATGTTTTCAGTTTCAATTTTGTATTTGCATATATCTTTCATAAGAATACTGCTATTGTTCAGAAAAATATCACTTCCCTCTTCTCTTGTCTTTTTATAACTACTTTTCTGAAATATATATTTGAGTGGATACAAATTAAAACAACATAAGACCACAGTTAGAAAATACAAGACCAATATGTGTATTATGCATCTTATCATTTTACTCTGTTTCACCATTTCGGATCTCGTCTCACTATTCCATGCCTTTTGGCTATATCCTTTTTTCCCGTGTTTGCTTCAGCCCGAAGTTTAGCCTTTCAGCTCTTGGGTTTTATTTTTGGTCTTCCTTGATTGGTGACATTTCTTCCATATGACCCACATGCATACCCGCATAGAGAAGGTAACAATAGATCGAGTTTGGACGATGGATTCAGTTCCATAGGTGATGTCAATTGGTCTGGTTTGAGCAGGTTCATGCATACCGGACTCTGTTAATACCATTGATTCCGATTCTCTTGGGGTTTGGTTCCAGGGTATGCTATCAAGGGTTCCAATTTGTTGGGATTATAGAAAACCCTCTTTCTTTACTTTCTATTGTTATTATTATTATTACTAAAAAATGAGATGTAGGTGAAATTAAAGATGTTGGCCATGTTTGTGCCTTCCGTAAAAGCCTCTTAGTGTTTGTAACTTATAAATATATTGCATTGACTGTCCAGATTCAAGCATGAATACAATCCAAAGAGTGCATGTGATTATTCAAAGAATATCATACAAATCACATCCTCACTGTTGATGTCACATCATATCACATCCATAAAAACACCCAACATAAGCCCAAACGTCTCTCCATCTATTTTGAAATGACAAGCTTCCATGCACTTCATTATCAAATGCAATATTAATTTTTTTTGATGTTTTTGCTAGGTATATTTACTATTGATGTATAATTGACTTGAAAATAAAAATTAATTAATTAAAATTAACTGATACTTGTTCTATATTTTAGCAATGCCTTTCCATCTACGTCATGCATTGCTAATTGAGTGTAACCCATTGTTATTACTAAAAAACTAACAAATTGCAATCCACTAGACCTAGTTACCCAAATCAAGACAAGAATCTATCAAACTATTAGGAAGCACCATAGAGGTGGATCCAGACCCTACTAAATGGGACAAGGTAAGCTAGATTTATTGTGTATGATAGAGTAATCAGGCACTCATTGAGACTCATATTAGCTACGTATAAGATTAAGGATCCTGTAAGGATCAATGTTTTATGGTTTTTCAATTCATTGAAGTTCTTCTTTGGGATTGATGAAGATATGCACTAATAAATTTTTTGTTTGAACATTTATTAAAGAGTTGCAAAGGCACAAGCATAGCAAGTTGTTATATAAGAAGAGGGTAATCTCATTCTAGTCGTACCACAGAACAGAACTGGATTCAACCTACCTTGTCATGCCAACTGTCATCCTAGTTCTGCCACTGATGAACTCTACCTTATTATGCAAATTGATATATGTGCAGTTTACTTTTCTTCAAATCTCTGTGCAGTGTAACGTATGAGCACCATACACAGGCACAGTACTAGAGTGAAACTCTTACAAACGTGTCTGATTGAAAATTCTTATGAACACAGTAACTAAAACATGTTTCACCAATGAAACATAATATTGCATACCAATGGTGGTAATATCAATATTTTAAATCATACTATTTTATAATGTACGTATTGTTTTGTATGGTATCGGATATCGTATTGGTTTTTCTTGTGTCATAATTGATGGTGCCTTATTAATGCTTTCAGCTTAGGGTTGAGAGTCATTATATGATTCCCGATTTTAAAGAAGTTGACACTTCTATGATTGGAAATTTGATTCTTACAGAAACTATTGTGGGTCATATCATGCTAAACTAACAGTCCGGTCGGAGGTTTATGTTTGGTCCCTGATACATACGTCTTTTTGCACCGTAATGTGTTGGATATTAGTAATGGAATCTTCTATTGTGATGGACTTTAATCTTAGTACTATAGTGGTTCGCAGCAATAGAACTACATTCCATGACTTTAACTTATGTAAAATTGAAATTCAAGGTTTTTTTTTAAATTTTTTTATCAATTTCAGGGAAATCAAAAGGCAAGAATCAAGGATTATATTATTTGTATCTGGAGGTAGTTTCAGTTAAAAATTCCAAGTCCCAATCCATACCTGAGGATTTGCATGATACTTGTGCTGATGTTAGAGCTACAGAGCTATTTGATTTGTATTCATTTTCTCCAAGGGATTTGGAATTTATTGTTAAGTTCTCAGAGGAGCATGGTTCAGATATCTTTCGTCAAATACTTCAATCCATTTGCCCCTCCATCTATGGACATGAGCTTGTTAAAGGTGAATTCTTTCTTCAGTGTTTTTCTTTTTGATTTAAAAGGCATCCTTCTTCCATGTTTTATTAATTTGCTGTTTTTTGTGTTTGATCAATTAAGCTTTGTTAATTTGCTATTGGCAAAAGGATTTGTGGTCTGTTGCATCAGGTTCAGTTTCTTGGTTGAGACATGGGTTTTCTCCGCCATGTGGAATGATGCTATGGTCAATCCAGGCTATCCACTTGACAGGAGACCTCTGCACTAGGGGTGCAAGTGGGTCAGGTGACCTTCTCGGCCTGATACTTTGGCTGGCTTGGATAAGTTATATTGGCCTGTAGGCTTTACACCACTCAGCCCAGCCTGTTAATAGTATATATTCATGTGTTTTTTTACTTTTGAATAAGTGGATGTTACATTTATAATTTAAATTTTGCCTTTCATTAAAAGTACACATAATTTTAAAATATGTTAAATGTATCAAACCATTGCCTTTTTTTATAGATATATTTGAAATATCCTTCAAAACTACTGATTTTTAGGTTTAAATGTAAAAAAAGATAAAGAGTTTTTTGGATAGGCACTCAGGCTTGGAGAATTCTAAGGTCGAGTCTGGCCGAGCTTGGACATACATAGGTGATGCTATATTAGTGTGCAAGCCTGGCCTGAGCTACTTTTGAATATGTGGATGTTACAGTCATAATTTAAATTTTGCCTTTCATTAAAAGTACACATAATTTTAAAATATGTTAGATATATCAAATCGTTATCTTTTTTATAGATATCTTTGAAATATCCTTCAAAACTAGTGAATTTAAGGTTTAAATGTAAAAAAGATGAGAGTTTTTAGGGATAGGCTCGGGCTTGGAGAATTCTAAAGTCGAGCATGGCCAGGCTTGGACATGCGTAGGTGATGATATTAGTGTGCAAGCCTGGCCTGAGCCCTATCCGTTGCCACCCCTACTTTGGACAAGTCATGTGTGCAGAAGTTCCACCTACATAAGCTCTATTAATAGTATAGTATCCATTAGGGGTGGCAGTGAGCCGGACGACCATCCCAGCCTGATATTTTGGCGGGCTTGAATGAGAGATATCAGCCCATGGGCTCTACACGGTCAGCCAAACACGGCCTAATAATATTATATATTCGAATATATGAATGTTATATTCATTACTCTGAATTTTTGTTATTTATTAAAAATAACATTATTTAATGCCTGCAATTTACTAGATTCTAAAACTTTAGCTCTTTTATAGCCATATTTTAAGATATTGTTCAAGACTATTGATTTTTAAATTTAATTCTGAGAAAAACAAGTTTTTAGGGCCAGACTCGGGTCGTGGAAAATTCTAAGGTTGTGCTCGGCTGTGCCAGGCTTGGGGTTGGAGAATTATAAGGTTAGGCTAGAACGGGCCTACACTTTTGAGCCTGAAGGTTGGACCGGGCCAGACTTGGACATAGAAAGGTGCTATATTAGTGTGCAACCATGGCCCGAGCCGGCCCATTGCCACTCTTGGTATCCATGCATTGGATTTTGTTGTGTAATAGTAGCCATCGATTTTTTTTTTTTTTTGATGATTTTAGAAAGTGGTTAGATTAGAGATGAGTTATTGCCACGTGGAGTTTGTTAGATATAATGGGTTATTCATAATTTACGAGATTAAGAAAAGGTATTATAGTAATAGTTTATTTTTATTCTTTGGGTATAAATCCCCAACTTATGTAAACCAATATCATTACAATATAATTCTTCTTCTCCTTCTCTAATTCTAATTTGGTATCAGATCCTAACCCTAACCCTAACAGCCGTCCACCACCAACCACCGCCAGCCGCCATCCACCAGCTGCCAGTTCTCTTCTCTTCGTGCGTGCGCCACCGCCCTCCTCTTCTCTTCTTTGTGCGCCACCAGCCCTAGATCTCTTCAGGCTGAACAGATCTAGGGTTTTCCCCTTTCGTGGATTGCTGTGATTTGAAGAGCCACAGTTTGTCACTTTGGTGACTTCTCAATGATCTAGAAGTTTTTTTGTGACCTTTTTTCTTTTCTTTTTGTTCTCTCCATCGGATTGTTTGGATTCTTCATGGCAGAATCTTTAGGTGCTCGGTTTGATTTGGCACCACCCGTGTTCGGTGGGAGAGTGACGAGTGTTCTGCTGAATGGACGCAACTTTGCTGCATGGTCTC
>JAUPMG010000001.1:20840166-20855055 GCA_031762675.1 Pachysandra terminalis
ATAAAAATTAAAATAACCTAAAGATTTAAGAACCCTAAAAATCAAAAATCAAAACGAAATTTAACATAATCTTTATTAAACCATATGAATCAGATTACAAAGAACTTTGAAAAAATTCAGATATTTAATGAAACTAATTTAATAAATAAATAAAATAAAATAAAATACTTGTCGCAGCTGATCCAATTCTTTGATATTTAACTCCTGGAGAACTTGGCTTGGTGGGTGGCTATGACGATGCTCGGCTTAAGGTTAGGTGAAGAAAGAAGAAAAGTGAAAAGGAAAAAGAAAAACCTTTGCCAAACAGGGCCTTGGGATTTGGATTCTTGTTTTCTTTAATTGTTTGGGGCTTTTGGGTTATTCTGATTTCTTTTTAGGGAGAATGCTGTTATTTTGTTTTTTGCTGTTTTTTTTGTTTTACAGAGAAGACGAAGAAGGAAAAAAAAAACAGGGAAGGACGAAGACACATAAGAAGAAGAAGAAGAAGAAGAAGAAGAAGAAGAAGGAAAAAGAAAAAGAGAAAGAGAGAAAGACGAGACAAAAGAGAGAGCGGGAGAGTGGAGGTGGTGAGTGGTTTTTCTGGATTTTGAATGGAGGAATGATGGGAGAAGAAGAATAGAAGAAAGTGAATAGAAAAAGTAGAATTGGAGGAAGAAGCTCACCGGTTAAATGGGGTTGCCGGATTCAGGTTTTGGCATGACCGGATTTGGGTTTTGGCTTGACCCGATTTGAGAATTCACGACTTGGCCGGAGGACAAACAGATTAATGGAGAACACGTTTGGCCGGACCACAGAACTTGAGAGAGGGGCGTTTCTTCTGATTTGGATGGACGAACTGAACACCGGACTCGGCGTTGGCTTTGGCTTCGCTTGGCCGGAATAGCGAGCTGTTGGTTTTGGCCGGAGAACAGGGACGAACAGATTAATGGTTATGGCCGTGGTGGAACTTGGTTTGAATCAAAAGACAAAACCTTGAATTCCCAAAATCATTTTTCTCCTTTCTCTTTCGCTCCCCCTATGAAAATTTTTCTCCCCCCCTTTATAGCCGCAAACGACTAAAATTGCCGGCGAAATCGCCGACCGACCCATCACCCTCCTTATCCTCTTTCCACTCTCCCTTATCTTGAAGGAGTGGAAGAGTTTTAGAGAAACTCTTCCATCTCTACGAATACCATTTTTCTTTTCTTTTTTTTTAATTAATTAATTAACTTTTCTTTTAAGTCCTAATCTAATGACAGCTAAGCTAATCGAATCTTTTAAAACTCCTAAGAATAATCCTAATCTAAACACCTCATTATTTATCCTCCCTTTTTTTATTTATTCAACACCCAATTAATCTATTCTTTTTATTTTATCCCAAATTTTAATTATTAAATACCAAAAATGCCCCTCTCATTGCCCATTTCAGAATTTGACTAAATTAATGTCACTTAGATATTTATGTGTGAAAATACCAAATCCAAAGTCGGAATGTTTTTCGGACGTCCCAAAGTCCCCAAATTTGACTCAAAACCATCTCAAGGGCAAAACAGTAATTTCCTCTTATGATCTCAGAACTAGACGATCGTATACTCGTTAGAACACATTTTCTGCCGAATTCATCTATACAGTCAGAAATTAAATTTGGGAAACGACGAAGCACATGGGATCCACTGAGGGTATTTTGGTAATTTTATGAATTTTGGGAGTTTCAGTGAGAATTTAGGTTCAAATGGATTTGGGATTAAGGATGATGATAAGATTGCCAAGGTGCCAAGCTCAAGCCTCCAGAAGTTACAAATATCAAAAAGCAATTATTTTTCGTGCAAATTGGGGTGTCTACAGGTATAACATAGTATTGACCATTGATGCATTTTGAAGTGATCTTTTCTTGGTGGATCATCATGTATTAGAAGCAGAGATCATTAAACACTTTACATTTTATTGCTCACTTTATAGAATGTTATACGTGGATCTTTTCTTTCCTTGGTTGGTATCGAGGTATGCTTTGATGCATTTAATAATTGTCTCTTAGTTTCCATATTACAGAACTTACAGAAGTTGGGAACTTTTTTTTTTCCCATAATCTTGATGTTATACTACTGCCTTTTGCTAACTTCCATTCGGAAACTGCACTCTACAGTTTATAGCTTCATCAGACTGTGAACCTTATTGACGCCTGAGAACTTTTATTTTAGTCATTGAAGCCCATTTCTGTAAAACGTATATCCAAAAATTGATTGCAGCCGTGCGAAAACTGTAAACGAGAATTTGAAAATGAGTGCTGCTCTTCTGTCGTGATTCGATTTGGTCTTCATTTTACTTGATAAACCTGATGAACTGCTGGATAAGCGAGTTTCTGAGCACATCATGTCAGCAAGTTATCATCATATCTGGCCACTTTAGTTTAGTGAATACTAATGAGTCAGCAACATGCATAAATATGGCATCTATCAGTAGATGGATACGGCATGCCTATATAATGTATGTTTTCGCACGTACGATAAACATGCCACGCATACTTTCAGGGGATGGTGTCTTGGGAACTTCCATTCATTATGTCCCAAGACACTCACCTAGCGATCTCAAGGCTAAAATCTAAACTTATCGCTTTATTCTAGCTACTGTTCAATAGACATATTTTCCACATTGTTTACTGTTCTCTTTTCCTGGCCTTCAATAAAAGAATGTGACGGATAATGCAACAGTTTTAAACTTAAAATTGACATGTCCTAAGAAGCATTATTTGTGAGTCCAACCTATCTGCATGTGTCTCATGTATAGGATACAGGTCTTTTCAGAGGAAGTTAAAATCCGTCATTGTTGTTCATGTAATAATAAATTTATTGTTTACATGAACACAGTATACATAGCACCTTCAGAGGTGTTTCAGTCAATTCATCAGAATCAAAATGACTGAAGCACCTTTGACAGTCCTACACCTGCAGTTAAAGTTTCCAATGTAAACAGCTGCAGAGGATTTTAATTCTTCCAAAAGAACCGTATGACTTCTTTAACTATAAATCTATTGTTTACATGAACACAACATACGTATCACCTTCAGGGGTGTTTCAGTCAATTCATCAGATTCAAAATGACTGAAGAACCTTCTACGGTCCTAGACAAAGTTTCCAATGTAAACAGCTGCAGAGGATTTTAACTCTTCTAGAAGAACCGCGAACTTCTTTGACACGATCATTCTCCATCATTCAGTACTTATTTAAAGTTTACAATGGAAATTAATTTTATTATTATTATTATTATTATTATTATTATTATTATTATTATTATTCACACAGCTTCATACTGGATATGGAGAACACTCATCAGCGATGAAAAAGCTATGCATAGGTGGTGTTGGCGTTTATGTGTGCATCAAATTACTAATTAAGAACTCTTCTTTTACAATATATGCATTTTATTTCATGAAATTCAGCAACACAGAATGATAGCAACATGGATTTCAGTCTCAAAAGTGGTTCTTTAGCTTCAAGATTGAGACTTGACCCAAAGAAAGATAGAGACTTTGTTCCCTTGCCTGCTCCACTTCTTCGCAAATGTATTGCTTATGCAAGAGCTTTTGTCTTCCCTAGGTGATTTACTGCTATTTTATATTGCATAATTTGTAGGTTGTAACTTCAACTTGACTTTTTATTGATATCTAGTCTTTTATATGTATCAAGATGTCGAGAGCTGCAGCAGAAATCCTACAAAAGTTTTACTTACGACTGAGAGACCGTAATACTTCAGCTGATGGTACACCAATAACAGCAAGGCAGCTGGAAAGTCTAGTGAGGCTTGCTGAAGCTCGAGCTCGTCTGGATTTAAGAGAAGAAATAACGGCCAAAGATGCTCAGGTGAGTTCTAATGATCAATTCATATGGAAGTTCAGTTTGTAGATTCCCTTTTAATAAATCTGCACCACCTGCTTTGAAGCTGGGCCTTGTTAAACAAACAGATTTGCGATTTATTACTTCAGCTTGTTTATATGAAGTTAGAATGTGCAGATGTCACATTTAGTCCTAGGATCATGGATAAGAGGCAGTCAAAGTGTCAACTAGAGTACATCTATCCTAAGGGCAAACGTTGGAATTTGCTTCTGGACATAGGCAGGTGATAATAAGGTGCAGTCACCTAGTGGCAGTACATGTCATTGCCATTTATGCATATTGAGCTCTTTCTATAGGTTTCTGATCTTTTCATCTCTACTTCGGTGCTAAGCCTCTAAAACTAATATATTTATTTTGGTATTCACCACTTCAAAACTCAATATTAGACAATGATCTTTATTTATTAACAATGCAGTGATATTATGCTCTTATCTGTATGTTATTTCAAATTTTCAATTTTGATCTTTATTTTCAAAAAATGTAAGAATATTTTTGACTACACAGCTCATGAATTTTTCTTTTCCAAAAAACAAACTCATTAGTTCAGTTTCATTACTGAAGAGGAAGTTTTTCATAGGTTGTAATGCTGAGAGCCACCATATTGGAATTATGGAGATACCCTAATTAATGTTAATAATCAAAACCGATATTGTTAAAACAAAGAAGGATAAAGCCAATACAAGAGCTATGCTAAGGAAAACAAACTTGCCAGGAAATACCGACTCCAGATGTACACTTGCTCACATAAGAACGTCACTGGAGGGCAAAGGATATGTACGTTTGGCCTTTTCAACTCATTTCCTTTTACAACTTCGTTGGATGTGATAGCAGCACTGAATTATGCAGGAAAGTAGGGGTGCAACTTGGGTTGGTTAAACCCGAAACTTAACCCACCTAAATCGACTTCGGTTCGCTTTGGGTTGGGTTTCGGGATATTTTGTTCGGTTTTGAAATTATAAAACCGAATTAGATCGGTTTGGATTTGAGTTGAAGCCTCGGTTAAACTGAACCGAACCAAAACCCAAACTCTAGTATATATAGTTTTAAACCGAACCGAACCGAAATGATTTAGACCGACTTAAGTCTATATATATGTATGATATATGATATATTATATATGTTATATGGTGTATAAAACATAATATGTTATATATATATATATATATATATAATGTAATTCTAAAAAAAACATTGTATTAACCCGACCCAAACCGAACCAAAACTGCTATTTGGGTTGGGTTGGGATTAGGGTTTCCCATTTCAGTTTGTTTCGGTTTTCGGGTTGGGAAGTTCTGTTCAGTTTGGTTTTGGGTTGACCTTCACCAATGTTGGGTTAGTCTTGGGTTGACGTCAACCTGAACCAAACCGAACCGAGTTGCACCCTTACAGAAAATTATGTACAAGTACAAGGTCACCCATTGGTTGGAAATGCATGATTCAAAGTCTGTGTGTGTATGTAGGTGGCTTTGTAGAGTTGGGGTTGAACTTGTGAACTTAAAGTGCCATCTAGTTGAGCTATGGATTTTTCCCAAGTTAAATTGGCTATAGGACATCCAAGTTTTTGTTACTCTTTAACGGTCTGGATTATGCCCTTACATAATAGCGCCAAATTTGCAGGATGTAGTCGAAATTATGAAAGAGTCCTTGTATGATAAGTATGTAGATGAGCATGGTTTTGTGGACTTTGGTCGTAGTGGTGGGATGAGTCAACAGAAAGAGGCAAAACGGTTTCTAAGTGCCCTCCATAAACAGTCAGAGTTGCAGCAGAAAGATTGCTTTTCAATTTCTGTAAGCTTCCTTGCTTCTTTATTTTTTTCTAGTGATTCTTTTTGCCAATTAAGATCAATTCATTTACATATTATTTTGTATCAGGAAATATATAATCTGGCAGATAGGATTGATCTCAGAGTTCCAGATCTTGACATGTTTGTCGATAACTTGAGATAAGGTCAACCCCTTACCCTTTTTTTCCTTTCCTTCAAACTTTTTCAGTACTTTGCATAGGTTGTCATTGATTTTTTCATGGCTAAAAATGTGAGCTACTAAAACCATGTGTATGGTGAAAAATGCAATATAAATGGATTTATTTGCATGTCGGAGACTTGGTTGAACATTAGTACCATCGTTTTTCTGTTATATGTTTACGAACCGTGTGAATATAATGAAAACTTTTCCATCTTTATCAAGTTCTCAATATAGGCATATTGGGTGGATATCCTTTTCCTTTTCTGATGGTTTTTCCAGGTTTGCCACAGCTTTTAAATGATATTCAAAAATTTACCAAGTTGTTCTATAGATATGATTTTCATGCACCAAAGTTATATGTTCAAGTTTCAGAGAAGTTTAATCTAGCATGCATTTCAAATTCTATCTGGTTAATTAAACAACAGCCTTTGAACTCAAATTGCATATGAAGCCTTACATTCATTTGGATTTAATGCCCTACAGGAACTTCTTTCAGACTTGTTTATAATCAAGCTAGTGAAGGCACCCTTTTCTCTCCAGTCCCATTCTATAGAACACCGTTAATATATATATGTGTGTGTGTGTGATGATTTGCAGGGTTTTATTTTATGGTGCTAGGAACCACTGAACCTGGGTGGCACTGGTTTGAACTGCTGGGACCAACCCGTACTAGCCAGTCCGAACAAATATGTGACCTCTACTATTTTAAGGTGTGGCTTTGATCCGGCCGGGCTAAGGTCAACCCAACCCAACTCTAAAATTCATGGCTTTGGTCGACCAAGGGCAAGTATGGCCTTATTTTCTTTTCTTTTTTTTTAATTACTTTCTGGTGATGCACTGGCAATTGATGAGCAAGCCCATCAACTTAACCTTTTTTTTTTCTCAATAACAATTCTAATAGGATTGAAAGACTTTGAGAAAGAATAGAAATTAGAACATTAACTTATTATCATGCATTATTATTGCATTTTAGATATTCTATATAACTGGGCCAGAAGAGTCTTGAGCCTGAACTTAAAAGGTTCTGTCCTACAGGTGAACTCATGCCTAATCCATTCCGAAAATTGAACCCAGTTTGCCAAAGTAGATTAGTTGTCTTCTAACTTTTTTTATTGGGTTCCGTTCGAGGACCTGAGCAAAAACGTTGCCTAGGCTTCCATGTCAGTTGATTGGAACATTAGGCGCCCATACATGCTCACGCCATCTTTAGTTTCAAGTAGCCTAGTTTTTCAGACTTTCGTTATAAAGCGCCAGCAGATATAGGGGCTCATTTCTTGTGTGAAGAAGTCGCAGCAGGTTACTGCATATCTACTTGGATTTTAGCTTTAGCTATATCTATCGGCTAAAGCTGGGTTGCAAAACAGCATATTCTTTTTTTTCTTTTCTTTTTTTCTGGATTTTATCAACAAAAAAAAAGAAAGAAAAAAACGGAAGAAAAATCAAGAGGCTCCTGTTTACCTATACAGAATACACAAATGTCCTTCAGCCCAAATTCTGTCTATGAATGCATGAAATTCTTTCACGTAGCTGGTGCGGATTGATAGAACAAAAAAACATAAGCATACAAGTGTTGAGCCCACCCACCCCAAGACTTGAGCAATGAATTAAAAGAACAGAGAAGCGCTGTGCTGCAGTGGGAAAGTGCTACTCTAAATTTTCCTGTGGCTTAAGTGGCACCGTCCTGCGGTAGGAGAGCAGTTCACTTCGTGAAAAGCATTGCAAAAGCCTCTTTTCTTCTTTAGAAATATAGCGAATGATGGCTCAATATGGACTCCAAAGTTAAAAAAAAAACACTTTGAAAGCCAAAAGATTTTGAATATAGCAGTAATCCAAAGACAAGAAGAGTATATCAGTGGATGTACCAAGTTATCTGTACGTGTGAAGGGACTGAACCAACGTCTCTAATTGATGAAAATTCTATTGAGGGTTCGATTTTAATCACACCCATTGAAAATGCCTCGGTTACAAGGTAAGCATTTTCCGGCAGGTTCGTTTACGAAAACCAAACTAAGCAAACTATGGCCATTTCAGGGATCTAAAAAGGAACTTAAAAAGTTAAACGGAAAGTGTGGGTTAAGCCAAAAGTAAACATAATAACCAACAAACAAGAAGAATCAAACAAACATAACTTGGTTTCAACATATGCACTACATATATATATGATGGCAAAGTATGTCATGAAATGTTTCTTTTCTGTACACAGTAGTAGCTCTCTCTGTACACCAAAAGATGTGGATTTTGTGGATATCCCAATCTGAGACAACCCCCCTTTGTTAGCCTGTACAACTTCCCCCTCCACAAAAGTAAATCCATTCACTTCCATCTACCTCTCTATTCACACATTCCACCCCCAACTACCAATTTAGTAAACCAGCTAGGAAGGAGCTTCTTCTTGTGTTCCTCTACAATCAGTTCCTCCTCTCTTCAACAACCATCTCCCCACTGCTACTTATTGCCCCAATTGTTCCTTCCTTTATCTACATCACCTAGTCTAATAATTACAAAATCACAATTTATGTACCTGGAGCAAAGATTTTGGAAGCTAAGAGAGATGAAATGACCCCTGTCCTTCTGTTATAGCATATAACAGCCTCTCCCTCATCCTCTCCTGAAAAAAACAACATAAAAAACTCACACGGGTTAGCTCAATTGGCAGGCTCTCCAGCTCAGGAACTGAAGGTCCCAGATTTGAGTCCCCGGGCTTACATTATATACAGTCTTTGTGGGTGAGGTCATGTATCCGTGGTTTACCCTGTCCCCAGGGATTGGGGTTCCACGTCACCCAAAAGAAAACACAAAGTAGAAAATTATATGATTTGTGTATTTCTCAACTTAAAAAAACTGAATCCAAAAATTAGATCAAGGAAAAGGTTACCTTTGAAGAGTAGGCTGGAAGCTTCAGATAATTAGCACAAGTCATTACGCTTGGCAGATCCCCATTGGCCCATTCGCTACAGTGCTGTTGAAATTTACCAATATATGAAGCAAATAATGACTTAGGCAGAATAGTAAACAAGATGAGGAATAGAAGCAAACAAGATGTATATAGCCCACACAGGTTAGCTCAACTGGCATGCTCTCCAGCTCAAGAACTGGAGGTCTCAGGTTCGAGTCCCCCGGGCTTACCTGATATATGGTTCTCGTGGGTTTGGTTATGTATTTGGGGTTACCTGTCCCTCCTAAGTGGGGTCAGGGGTTCCTAGTCACAAAAAAGAAAAGAAAAAAAAGATGTAAGAAAGTGATGATTACTGATGTAGACCTTGCGGACAATTGTCATTTTTGGGTTCAAAGCTGCTAGGCCTCCTGGTGGAAGCCGAGGTGCGCCAGTCACAAACTGTAGGAATAATCGCCGGTGTTCATGGTCAAACTCTTGAATAATTTCCAGCAACTGCAATATAACAAGAAATGTTGGCACTTATCAGCTCACATGAGATGGATTGCATATTGTAAGAAAAAAAAATGAATTATATATTGCTACTAACATAAATGATGGGAGGACTGCTAGCAGTGTATCCATGATCAAACGTGATGTGATCCAATAGCTCATCAAACTGTAAAGAAATAGCCATGATAATCACATGTTAGATGGTGGGATCATCTATCCCTCAATCTAAGTAAATCAATGACAAATACATACAGCCCAAGAATTCCGTTCGCCACAAAGTAAACGTTCAAGCTCCTCTTCGGTGAAAATTTGAAGATTTTTAATTGGAAACACCTGCAAAATTAGGAAATTTAACCTCCGATTAAGGATTACATGGTTATATAAGAGTGCTTATTCAGCTGAAAACATGACAATCTCTCTGCAACAACCTGAATTGCTTCATTGAAATCTATAATACCAAAATGAGAAATTAGCAGACCATACAGGCATACATCCATGAATATGATGGAATCTTTCTACTGAGAACTTTCATCTCATTTTAAATATTACTTTTTTTTTTTCTTTTTCTTTCACCAATAGCAGTAGTCCTATTAAAAACAAACAAGGAAAACAAGAAATACTTCTGATTGTCGGACGAAGATTACAACAGGAAAGAACTCCCACTAAAGTATAGCAGCACCATTCCTCGCTAACAAATGCTTCATTATTAGCTGATCTTGGGTCAAAGAGAATATGATATTCACTTCAGAGAAGAGGCCACCCTTGGCTAAGATATATGCTTGACAATCAGATGATCTTGGGATCCAAAAAAATAAAATATTTACTGGAAATAAATTATTGAAAAATTGATTTTTACCTGAGAAAAGGTTTCCTTAATTATATGAGCCAATCTTTTTTTTGATGGTTAACGATGCATATTATATAAGGATAAGAAGAATGTACAAGCTAGATATAAATCTATCCATAAAAAATAAAATTTAAATTTAAAACAAAAAGTGTAAAATAAGACAGCAAAGAAGATAAAATGTGAAAAAAGAGAATAAGAATGTACAAGCTAAAATACAAAACCAATGATCCAACATATCATCTGAAGGCAGGGGCAGAGCCAGAAAGTTTTTCTTGTGGGGGCCAACTTAAAATACAAATGATAGAATAAATAAATTGCAAAATTCCATCAAAATTAAATAAATTACGAAATTCCGTCAAAATTAAAGAAATTTCACTATGAAATTTTGATGTTTTAATGAAATAATTTGATTTTAAATTATTATTTTAATTAAAATTAATTATTTTGACAGATTTAAACTTTTTGTCAAAATTGTTAGAAATATTTTAGAGCAAAATTCTAAGATTTCAATTAAGGCTCAGACTCGACTCAAGCTCGTTAAAAAATTTTGGGATCAGGTTCGTTAAAATATTTTAGGCTCAAGTTCAGCTCACAAAGGCTCGGCTTGCAAAACAGCTTAGCTATTTAGTTCAAATATAATAATATTATAGTTGATGATTATTATTATTATTATTATTATATATAGCATAGATGTTTAATATTAATATATAATATAAGATATAGGAATATAGATGTACAATTTCATAATCAAACCGAGCTGAGCTTTAATCAAATCGAGAGTACCCAAGCTCGGCTCAAGCTCGTTAAGTTAATGAGCTTTTTTTTCGAGTTTAGACTCGGCTCATGAGCCTAATTATAGAGCTCAAATTCGGCTCATACAAGCCGAACTAGCTCGACTCATTGACAACCAATAAATAGGTTAACATGTGTTAACCATAACCATCCCTTATCAACATAACCATCCCAAATCGCTGCTACATGTGTTAAGAAGATGTTGAGTCGGTGGCCCATAGTTCACTATAGGATTGCTAACCAAGTGTAAATGTTCCTTTTAGAAAAGATTTAACATGTGTTGGGTGATGCCCAATAGTTTTTTGGAGGTGTTAAACAGTTGGAGCTGGCACTGGGCAAGGTAGGAAATCATTATTATGGAATCCATATCCCTCCTCTATTTATTGGGTATTATGGAAAGAGGGAAACAGGCAGATTTTTTATGGAGTGGAACATAGTACTAGGGCCATCACTCCAATGTCATTATTGTTATTTTTCTCTTCAGTGCTCATCCTTCCAGAATTTAGGTAAGTGTTTCTCTAATTTTCTACAGGATTGGGATATTTTTATGGGTTAATCTTGTGGGTAAGGGTGTAGAAAGTTTTATTTGTATCTTTGTTGCTACACTTTGTATACATAGACTGGGTTGCTTTATTTCTGTACTCATGCCTGGTTTCTTGTTTGTAAGAAAACTTTATATACACTAAAACAATAAACTTTTTACAGAGAGAGAGAGTATCTCTGTTGCTACATTTTGTACACAGACTGGGTTGCTTTATTTCTGTACTTATGCCTGGTTTCTTGTTTGTAAGAAAACTTCATATACACTAAAACAATAAACTTTTAGAGAGAGAGAGAGAGAGAGGCCAAATGCCCAGGCAGATGGTTTGGCACGGGGAGGGGTAAGGAGAGAGGTACTATTCGTTGGGATACCATCAAAGGAGATGCTTAGGGGGGAGGCCTAAGGAGTGGATCACACTTTGATGCTTTTTTGTGCTTTTCTGATTTCTTATGTACCTATGTATAGTCTACTAGCTTGGTAGAATTTATGTAATATAATTTAATATACTCGGCGTTATTCATCAATATCCTCCTAGCTCCTACTTTTATGCGTTTCAACCTCTCTAGGGCCTGACATTTTGATGATTTTTTTCTTCGAACTATCCTTACTAGAATGTATATCATTAAAATTAGGAGTAATCATGTAATTTCTAATATTCCATTTTGACTGATACAATTGGACAATTCTAAGTATTGTTGTTCAGAAAATAGTTCACTATATTTATTAAAACTTATTTAAATTTTATCTCTTATAATCTATAATAATTACATAATAGATTATAAATCCAATACATGCACATGTATAACACATGCTCTCCACTAGTAGATTTCTAATTTGAGTTATTTTATTATTATTTTACTAGAAAATCTAAATTGCAATATTTTAGGAAATAGTCTTTGGAACTGCTTATCTTAGTTTAGTATGATAGAATATACATGATACATCAAAAAGGTTAGACTACATATGTGTGTATCCCATTCTCAGATTCTTATTTTTTTAAGTTTCTACCAGCCCCTGTAGATTAATAGAACCTAGTTTGCCAATTTAACGGTGTATGATACAACGTACCTGGTTAAATCCTGAAATAAAAGCTTCCATTTGCCTGAAAATTCCACTATTCACAGTCGCATGTACAGTAAGTGCAACGTATTCCTCCAAGTTACTCATATTTACCTAGAAAACATAAAACAGACAAAATATGTTAGGTTCGTATTTTGTTGACCAGAAAAATCTAAAATAAAGCTATCATAACAAGGAAAAAGCATTCCTAACCATTTTCTGATCAGAATCTGAAGAAAGGCTATAACCAGGATATCCAGGGAGAGTAAAATCAAGACAAAGATCCTCAATTCTCGTATCACGGAAACGTGATTCATATTTGATTGTCATGCCTTCCTGGGATACAGATTCTAAATAATTTTTCCTATCAACAAGAGCCTGAAACTCCAGCAGAGCCCTTCCAAGATCAGGATCAAATGATTGGATATCATATATAGTTAGTTCCTGCCAAAAAAAAATGAAGGAAATGATCAATACCATGAGAAATTAGCATTAATAGGAAGACAAACTTTCATGAAAAGTTTCAGCTAAAGAACAAGAGTAAACCTGCCCAAGAATAAGTTTATAAAAGGCTTTAGAGAAGGGGATATCCAGGACCCTTCCATCTTGAAGAGCCTTTGCCATAATCTGCCCAAGAAGGACAAATTTTTTTAGCACTTCAAAGAACGGTATTCCATTTGAGGTCCCCATTGCAGTTGACCATGGGCGAGGGAAAAGTCCCAAAGGAGCCATCACAAACTCAGTATCTTCAGCAAGTAAGCTTCTCTGTGAACTGACAGAGCAATGGTCTTCTCTCCATATGCCTAGGCCAACCTTCTGAAACTCGTGACTAACCAAGGTATAGAATTCCATTGTTGGACCCTGTCCAGTACCGACTTCCTCATTGTACTCCACTTCAAGAATAGCTTTATGACGAGCATGCAAGTTCATCATTTCTGCAGCTGAATCCAGAATTCTAGTCCGGCTAACATGAAACTTTTTACGAGGCAGACCAGCAGTTTGTGGTCGCCTATCATGTGCAGCATTTGAGTTATTATTAGCTGATTGTGGCCATGGGTGAGATCGAATTTGCGATGAACCGAACATCATCAACCGGAAGTATTTACACCTTATCTCAAAACTAAATAAAAATGGGCATGAATTCATCAACTGGTTACACCATGAAGGCATGCAACCGATGGAGACAGCCAAAGGATCCCCCATCTGCTGTTCTAATTTTTCAGTTAATTTACTGTTAACGAACTCATCCTGTGGAACCATGGGAACTGTCACTTTCAAATCATCCAAGTTTTTGTTTCCTCCTTCAGCAAAGACATATCTTCTTGCATGAGATGTTAGTTGAAATGCAAATCTATTCAAAGCTTCCAAACTCTTTAACATGAACAATATATCATAGACAGGATTGGCCTTTGCGAAATCACAATCCAGTTCAGAAACTAACACATGCGAGAGAAATGGAATATTCTGCCAGAATTTCTCAAGTCCATTTGATGCAGAAGAAATCTTAGACCCATGAATACGTTGTTGAGGACTTCTTTGTTCAGGTTCTTCAGCTTTTCTATATTTTACTTTGTAAACTCCATTCCAAAACTTTGGACCCAAAAACACTTCACGTTCATCCTTCAATTCTTGTTCGAGAATTGCCTGGTAGAGTGTCAATGTCCGATTCAACTGTCTCTGATGTATGTAAAATTTTAATTTTGGGAAACCATCCCCGTTGACACGGGATTCATGATATTGTCTACCCTCCATACATTCTTTGCTGCTAGACGCAAAAATGGTGGTATTTGCTGCGCATAGAAATGTAAGCAATCAGAAATGGAAATCCAAGAAGTTTCTCAAGAATTTACATCAATTGTGTGAATGAATAAAGAAATTCTTTCTGGACCCTGCTCAAATTGAAAAGACTTACCGTTAGCTGAATCACCTGTTCTCAGACCAGTATCCATCTCTGGAAGAAATTGGAAGTCCCGCTTTGTAGATCCCTGTCCCAAGGATGGAACAGATTCTCTTGGATTTACCACCACCTCTTCGGGTGAATGGTATAGGCTAGCATCATCTTCCTGCAGAGAATAATAAGTAACGATGAAGCAATGACTACAACCACATCCAAAAGATTTAACATGTCATCGTCAACATTAAGATAGAAAGATAAAGATTCCTTGTTTCTGAAAGAAACAATGATAGCCAACGCCAACTGCAGATAAGTAATGAGAATAACCTGCTTGGGAGAAACAGATGGTATGTTGTTCGTCTCCACAAAATATGGATATTTTCCAGGAGCTCTTTCACCACATGCGAGTGGAAGAAATAGACAATCTGACTCCTTCATAAACTGATTTGCTGATTTCATATGATTTTCATCTTTATTTGTGCAAACTTTAGGCCATAGAAATCGTTCAATGGCTTCCAGAGAAGAAAAAGGTTCAAC
>JAUPMG010000001.1:20855155-20875604 GCA_031762675.1 Pachysandra terminalis
TCTTAGCAGCAGCAAACCCTGTTGGGGGTCATTACAAGTAATGCAAAAAATTTCTTTATTCAACTTCATAGAATCTTCATGATGTTAGTATAACATGGTATTGACCATTGGTGCATTTTGAAGTGATCTTTTCTTGGTGGATCATCATGTGTTAGAAGCAGGGATCATTAAACACTTTGCATTTTATTGCTCACTATATAGAATGTTATCTGTGGATCTTTTCTTTCCTTGGTTGGTATCAAGGTATCCTTTGATGCATTTAATAATTGTCTTAGTTTCCATTTTACAGAACTTACAGAAGTAGGGAACTTTTGTTTTTTGTAATTTTGATGTTATACTCCTTTGGCTAACTTCCATTTGTAAACTGCACTTTACCGTGTATAGCTCCATCAGACTTTTGAACCTTATTGATACCTGGAAGTTTTTATTTTAGTTTTTATTGAAGCCAATTACTTGAACTTGTGTCCAAAAATTGATTGCAGCCGTGCGAAAACTGTTAACGAGAATTTGAAAATGAGTGCTGCTCTTCTGTCGCGATTCGATTTGATCTTCATTTTACTCGATAAACCTGATGAACTGCTGGATAAGCGAGTTTCTGAGCACATCATGTCAGTAAGTTATCATAACTGGTCACTTTATTTCAGTGAATGCTAACAAGTCAGCAACATGCATAAATATCTCATCTACCAGTAGATGGATACGGCATGCCTATAAAGTGTATATATCTCAAGTTTGGTGTAACTTCACATGCTTTTGAGATTTTTCACATGGAAATGGTGAAATTTTGCATGTCTGGCCCCTGTTCTGACCCATGTATGATAAACATGCCACGCATGCTTTCAGGGAATGGTGTCATGGGAACTTTCATTCAGTATGTCCCAAGAAGCCCACCTAGCGATCTCTATGCTAAAATCTAAACTTATTGTATTATTCTAGCTACTATTCTATAGACATATTTTCCACGTTGTTTACCGTTCTCTTTTCCTGGCCTTCAATAAAAGAATGTGACGGATAATGTAACCATTTTAAATTTACAATTGAAGTGACGTAAGAAGCATTATTTGTGAGTCCAACCCATCTGCATGTATCTCATGTATAGGATACAAGTCTTTTCAGAGGAAATTAAAATCCTTCATTGTTGATCATGTAATAATAAATTTATTGTTTCGATGTCCGATGAACACAATATACGTAACACCTTCAGGGGTGTTTCAGTCAATTTATCAGATTCAAAATGACTGAAGCACCTTTGACGGTCCTACCTGCAGTTAAACTTTCCAATGTAAACAGCTGCAGGGGATTTTAATTCGTCCAGAAGAACCATGGACTTCTTTAACAATTAATTTATTGTTTACATGACCACAATATACGTAGCACACTAGCACCTTCAGGGATGTTTCAGTCAATTCATCAGATTCAAAATGACTGAAGCACCTTCTATGGTCCTACGTGCAGTTAAAGTTACCAATGTAAACAGCTGCAGAGGATTTTAACTCAAAGTTTCCAAAAGAACTGTGAACTTCTTTGACATGATCATTTTCCATCATTCAGTACTCATTTAAAGTTTACAATGGAAACTATTTTTTTTTCACACAGCTTCATGCTGGATATGGAGAACACTCATCAGCGATGAAAAAGCTACGCATAGGTGGTATTGGCACTTGTGTGTGCTTCAAATTACTAATTAAGAGCTCTTCTTTAACAATATATGCATTTTATTTCATGAAATTCAGCAACACAGAATGATAGCAACATGGATTTCAGTCTCAAAAGTGGTTCTTTAGCTTCAAGATTGAGACTTGACCCAAAGAAAGATAGAGACTTTGTTCCCTTGCCTGCTCCACTTCTTCGCAAATATATTGCTTATGCAAGAACTTTTGTCTTCCCTAGGTGATTTAATGCTATTGTATATTGCATAATTTTTAGGTTGTAACTTCAACTTGACTTTTTATTGATATCTAGTCTTTTATATGTATCAGGATGTCGAGAGCTGCTGCAGAAATCCTACAAAAGTTTTACTTAAGACTGAGAGACCGTAATACTTCAGCTGATGGTACACCAATAACAGCAAGGCAGCTGGAAAGTCTAGTGAGGCTTGCTGAAGCTCGAGCTCGTCTGGATTTAAGAGAAGAAATAACGGCCAAAGATGCTCAGGTGAGTTCTAATGGTCAATTCATATGGAAGTTCAGTTTGTATATTCCATTTTAATAAATCTGTACCACCTGCTTTGAACTTAGACCTTGTTAAACAAATTGATTTGTGATTTATTACTTCAGCAGATTTAGAATGTGCAGATGTCACATTTAGTCCTAGGATCATGGATAAGAGGCAGTCAAAATGTCAACTAGACAACAGCTATCCTAGGAGAAAACATTGGAGTTTTCATTGATAAGTTATGTACTAGTGATAAAGAATCTGAGACCCAGATAGTGTCAGGTATCACATTGAGCTCTTTCTATAATGCTAAGCCTCTAAAACTAATTTATTTTCATTTTTATTTGGTATTCACCACTTCAAAACTCAGTATTAGACAATGATCTTCATTTATTTACTTTGCAGTGACATTATGTTCTTATCTGTATGTTATTTCAAATTTTCAATTTTGACCTTAATTTTCAGAAAATGTAAGAATATTTTTTACTACACAGTTTATGAATTTTTCTTTTCCAAAAAACAAACTCATTAGTTCAGTTTCATTACTGAAGAGGAAGTTTTTCATAGGTTGTAATGATGAGAGCCACCACGGTGGACTTATGGAGATACCCTTTTAATGTTAATAATCAAAACCAACATTTTTAAAACGAAGGACAAAGCCAATACAAGACCTATGTACACTTGCTGTATAAGAATGTTATGGGAGGCATAGTGCTAAAACTCGGTATTGTATCGAGGATTGTCCCGGTCCGATACCGAGTTGGACTGGCGATCCAATTCGGGATCGGTCGATCCAAAACATGGCCGGCCCAATTTGTTTTTTAAATACAATTTTTAAGGGAAACCGGACGATCCAATACATGGTTTAAAATATCTTATCTTATCCGTCGATACGGTTGATACGTATCTTGTATCCACTCCGTTGGCACGATACACAGGTGCATTATCGGATAAGTTAATTTCTACATGGTATCGGTCGATACATGTAATATATCGACTGCATTAGTCAATATAGCTTATATGTTAATATTGACCAATACACGTGATACAAGTATACAACATTCACTCCTTTGTACGTCTCTCCTATCCCTAACCCAAAAACCAAACCCCACTGAATTCTTGCATTGTTCTTTGAGGTATGCGAGTAAGAGTTTTTGCTTTCATTCTAAATCATAGTTCTTACGTCTTAAGCATGTTTTGGAATCTTATTAAATGGATCTATGGATTTCACTTGAAATCAATAGATTTAGCTGCCTAGATTTTTTGACAAATAATAAATTATCCTTTTTACAAACAAATACCTATTAAACAATATTGTTTTGACTTAAAGTTTCTACATAAGATGAATCTAAGGCAGATATATCAGCTTAATAGATTAATCTTAAAAATAAAATACCATCCTATGACAAATATTATGAATTTATAATTTTATTAATATATATATATATATATATATATATATATATAGAGAGAGAGAGAGAGAGAGAGAGAGAGAGTAAGATCTGAATAATTCTTTTATGTTTTATTAGTTTATGTGATATATTATGACTTTCTTTTATATTTATTGATTTTTTTTCAAGTTTTCATGCGTCTGCGTGCATAACAGTGGTTTCCACGTTAATATATGTACTATATGAGTGGATGTATCATATTAAAAACATGTCAATTTATCATATTTTAGCTTAGCTTAATATAGAAGTGAATCTTGTTTTATGGATCCACCATTTTCCTTGTATATCCATCGTATCCATCATTTCTACAGTGTATCCACACGTATCCGATACTTATCCTTTTTTGAGCCGACTGATACGATATTTTAAACCATGATCCAATATGGATCGTCCGAAACCGAGTCAGAGAATTATTAATAAATTCAGGATCGGCTTGGGATCGGGACTCGTCCCTAGCTAATCCCGAGTTGGATTGGCCGATCCTTTAGACCATGATGGGAGGGCAAAGGATATGTACGTTTGACCTTTTCAACTCATTTCTTTCTACAACTTCTTTGGATGTGATGGAGCACAGAATTATGGAGGAGAGTATGTACAAGTACATGGTCACCCATTGGTTGGAAATACAAGATTCAAACTGTGTATGTGTGTGGCTTTGTAGAGTTGGGCTTGAACTTGTGACTTGAGGTTGTGGACTTAAAGTGCCATCCAGTTGAGCTACAAACTTGATATTGGATTTTTCCCAAGTTGAATTGACTATAGGACATCCAAGTTTTTGTTACTCTTTAACATTCTGGATTATGCCCTTACATAATAGCATCAAATTTGCAGGATGTAGTCGAAATTATGAAAGAATCCTTGTATGATAAGTATGTAGATGAGCATGGTTTTGTGGACTTTGGTCGTAGTGGTGGGATGAGTCAACAGAAAGAGGCAAAACGGTTTCTAAGTGCCCTCCATAAACAGTCCGAGTTGCAGCAGAAGGATTGCTTTTCAATTTCTGTAAGCTTCCTTGCTTCTTTATTATTTTTTTTTTTTTTAGCGACTCTTTTTACCATTTAAGATCAGGCCATTTACATGTTATCTTGTATCAGGAAATATATAGTCTGGCAGATAGGATCGATCTCAGAGTTCCAGATGTTGACATGTTTGTCGATAACTTGAATAGTGTTGGTTATCTGCTCAAGAAGGGGCCAAAGATGTACCAGGTACCTTTTTTTTTTCACTCCTAACCGCACTTAGTGGGGACAGGGTAAACCCCGGATACATGACCCCACCCACAAGGACCATATATAAGGTAAGCCCAGGGACTAGAACCTGGGACCTCTTGTTCCTGAGCTGGAAGAGAGCCTACCAGTTGAGCTAACCCGTGTGGGTTAACATGGGAACATCTGAAAATTCAGACATCAACTACAGGCATGTTGGTTATCTACTGATATGTGCAAGGAAATTTAATTATGCATAAAGGGACTGGCACAATCAATATTTGAATGTTCCATAAAAATAATCTTTGACTTACCTATATTTACTTTGCTGCCATCAAAGAATAGAGTGGCCATGGTGGCAGCAAAATTAAGGCTATTTGTATGTGATACTCAAGTAATGTCCAGTAAATCTTTCTTTTTACAGTGTAAAATTTCCTTCTCTATATCAGAATCCAAAAGATAAACATTGAGGACCTTAAATCCACTTATATCCTTTGAATTGGATCCTAGACTTCATTGTAGGCCATGATTTTGAAATTGTGGCTAGCAGCTAATTGCGGGATTCCGAAATCTGGACATTCAGTGTGCTGTCAATCTTTAAAATTATACATTAATGAAACAGTTTTGAAGCAATTTTAATTATATACCATAGACTTGATAATTTTGGTTTCATAACAGAACCTTTGGATATCTGATATCAGATTAACAAGCCTGTATCAAATATGTTTCATGCAGGTGTTGTCGTCGTCTTATTCCCGGAGTCAATCATCTAGGTCGAAGAGCTAAAGTCAACCCAACCCAGCTCTAAAATTCATGGCTTTGGTCGACCCAAGAACAAGTATGGCCCTATTTTCTTTTCTTTTTTTTTTTAATGACTTTCTGGTGATGCACTGGCAATTGATGAGCAACCCCATCAACTTAACCTTTTTTTTTACTCAATAACAATTCTAATGGGATTGAAAGACTTTGAGAAAGAATAGAAATTAGAACATTAACTTAGTATCATGCATTATTATTGCATATTAGATATACTAAATAACATTATCACATAATAAGGCTGCGTTTGGCCCCACTTCTATAAGTACTTACTGCAGCTTATAGCTTATATAAGCACTTTTTAACATTAAATGTGTCCGGTAGCGCTTATGGGTAAGTGCTTACCCATAAGCAGTAGAGGAAGGCTACCCATAAGCATTAAGCTATTTCACAACTTCAGTCATATTTTTAAAATACCTATTTTACCCAAAGACTTTTTTTTTGTTGATAATATTACCCTTAAAACTTTTATAAGCACTTAAATAAATGTTATTTCTAAAATTTAATAATATTTTTATATACTTATTTTACCCCTAAACTTTCATAAGAACTTAAATAAATGTATTTAACAAACATTATTTTCTTCAAATAAGCAGTTTGTTGTTGCTGTGGACAAGTGCTCCCATTGAGAAACGTATCCAAAGAGTGCTTATCCATAAGCAAAAGCCGGGCCAAACATAGCGTAAGACTATGCTCCATTGGGCTGGGCCAGAAGAGGCTTGAACCTGAACTTAAAAAGTTCTATCCTACAGTTGAACTTAAAAAGTTCTATCTAATCCATTCCGAAAATTGAACCCAGTTTGCCAAAGCAGGTTACCGGTCAGTTAGGCCCTCACTCTGCCTGTTCAAAGTTGCCCTGTGCTCAACCTCTAGCAAATTTGTGCCTAACTCCATTGGCCCAGATTAGCTGTTGATTGGAACATTTGGCTACTCGTTATAAATCGCCAGCAGATATATGCAAGGTTTCAAGGATTGGACAACCTCTAGCAGTACCTAACTCCATTGGCCCAGATTAGCTGTTGATTGGAACATTTGGTTACTCGTTATAAATCGCCAGCAGATATATGCAAGGTTTCAAGGATTGGACCGATCCGGTCTGTATCGAGATCGGCTAGGACTGGTCCGATCCAAAACCATGATACAATAGTTGTATCGTAAGGCTTTGGGTTGAACCGATCCAACCGATACCGGTACGATCCAAAACCATGATACAATAATTGAATCGTAAGGCTTTGGGTTGAACCGATCCAACCGATACCGGTACAGACTGACTGTCCAGTACAACCGATCCAGTGACCGACCCAACAAGTCCAATATATATTTTTTTAAATTTACAAATTGAACAGTCCGGACCGGTATCGACCAGTACCGGTCGGACGATCACAACTGCCATTTCGATGATTGGTACCGTCGTTCAGGTGATTGGTACTGCCAGTTCAGCGATACTGGTACCAGTCCAACGATCAGTACTGCCGATCAGGTGATTGGTACTGCCAGTCCGGCGACTGGTCCAGCCTTTCCATTTTTTTTTTTTTAACTGGGCGATCTGATTTTGTTCTGGATCCGGACCGGCCGGTATCGCCGGTCTGGATCGGCCGGGACTGGTCCAATCCCGGATCCTGAGACTTTAAACCTTGGGCATAGGGACTCCTTTCTGATGTGAAAGTCGCAGCAGGTTACCTCATATGTACTGGGATTTTAGCAAGCTATATCTATTGGCTAAGGTTGAGTTGCAAAATAGCACATTTTTTTTTTCCCTAGATTGTATCATCAAATCCAGGAAAAAAAAATGATAAAAGTTAAAACGGAAGTTTGGGTTGAGCCAAAAGTAAACATAACAAGCAACAAACAAAAAGAATCATACAAACATAACTTGGTTTCAACATATGTACTATATATATATATATGATGGCAAAGTATATCATGAAATGTTTATTTTATGTACACAGAAGCTCTCTCTGTAGATCAAAAGATGTGGATTTTGTGGATATCTCAATCTGAGACAACCCCCATTTGTTAGCATGTACAACTTCCCCCTCCACAAAAGTAAAAATCCATTCACTTCCATCTAGCTATTCACAAATCCCACCCAACTACCCAATTAGTAAACCAGCTAGGAAGGAGCTTCCTCTTGTGTTCCTCTACTACAATCAACTCCTCTCTTCAACAACTATCTCCCCACTGCTACTTATTGCCAGCCCCATTTGTTCCTTCCTTTGTCTACATCATCTAGTCTAATAATTATAAAATCACAATTTATGTACCTGGATCAAAGATTTTGGAAGCTAAGAGAGATGAAAGGATCCCTGTCCTTCTGTTATAGCATATAACAACCTCTCCCTCATCCTCTCCTGAAAAAAACAACATAAAAAACTCACGGGTTAACTCAATTGGCAGGCTCTCCAGCTTCAAGTCCCCGGGCTTACATGATATACGGTCTTTGTGGGTGGGGTCATGTATCCGTGGTTTATCCTGTCCCCACCATAGTGTTTAAACTCAGTTCCCGGCTCGGATCGGCCGAGACGAACGGCCACATTTAATTTAAAAAAAAATAAAAAATCATGGATCGCCCGATCCGGACCGGGAATCGGACGATCCAATTGTTTTTTGGTTCTTCTCGGATCGGAACCGACTCGGGGATCGTCCCCTTCCGATCCCGAGTTGGATCGGACGATCCTTAACACTATGGTCCCCACTATGTGGGATCGGGATTCCACGTCACTCAAAAAAAAAATTTATATGATTTGTTTATTTCTCAACTTAAAAAAAATGAATCCAAAAATTAGATCAAAGGAAAAGGTTACCTTTGAAGAGTAGGCTGGAAGCTTCAGATAATTAGCACAAGTCATTACACTTGGTAGGTCCCCATCGGTCCATTCGCTACAGTGCTGTTGAAATTTACCAATATATGAAGCAAATAATTACTTGGCCAGAATAGTACACAAGATGTGGAATAGAAGGAAACAAGAGGTCCTAGGTTCGAGTCCCAGGGCTAATCTGATATACGGTTCTTGTGGGTGGGGGGGTCATGTATCCTGGGTTTTACCCCGTCCCCACAAAGTGGGGTCGGGGGAACATCATAAAAAAAAAAAAAAAAGTTGTATACAAGAAATGGTTACTGATGCAGACCTTACGGACAATTGTCATTTTTGGGTTCAAAGCTGCTAGGCCTCCTGGTGGAAGCCGAGGTGCGCCAGTCACAAACTGTAGGAATAATCGCCGGTTTTCATGGTCAAACTCTTGAATGATTTCCAACAACTGCAGTATAACAAAAAATGTTGGCACTTCTCAGCTCACATGAGATGGATTGCATATTAAAACAAAATTGAATTATATATTGCTACTAACATAAATGATGGGAGGACTGCTAGCGGTGTATCCATGATCAAACGAGATGTGATCCAATAGCTCATCAAACTGTAAAGAAACATCCATGATAATCACATGTTAGATGGTGGGATTATCTGTATCGCTCAATTCTTGTCAATCAAATAACAAATACATACAGCCCAAGAATTCCGTTCGCCACAAAGTAAGCGTTCAAGCTCCTCTTCAGTGAAAATTTGAAGATTTTTAATAAGAAACACCTGCAAAATTAGGAAATATAACCTCCGATTAAGGATTACATGGTAGTAGAACATTGCTTCTTATTCAGCTGAACACATGACAATCTCTCTGCAACAACCTGAATTGCTTCACTGAAATCTAGAATACCGAAATGAGAAATTAGCAGACCATACAGGCATACACCCATGAATATGATGGAAATTTTCTTTTGAGAACTTTCATCTCATTTTAAACATTACTTTTTTTTTCTTTTTCTTTCATCACAACAGGAAAGAACTCCCACTAAAGCACGTATAGCAGCACCACCATTCCTGGCTAAGAAATGCTTCATTGTTAACTGATCTTGGGTCAAAGAGAAAACAGAATAAGATATTCACTTCAGAGAAGAGGCTACCCTTGGCTAAGATATATGCTTGATGATCAGATGATCTTGGGATCCAAAAGAATAAAATATTTACTGGAAATAAATTATTGAAAAAAATTATTTTTACCTGAGAGATGGTATCCTTAATTATATGAGCTACTTTTTTTTTTCCTTTTTTTGTTTATGGTTAACGATGCATATTATATAAGGATAAGAAGAATGTAAAAGCTAGATATAAATCCAGCCGTAAAAACCTAAAAAAAAAAAAAAGTAAAATAAGACAGCTAAAAAGAGAAAAGGTGAAGAAAGCGAAAAATGAGTAAAAGAATGTACAAGCTAAAATACAAAACTAATGATCCAAATGATCCAACATATCATCTGAAAGCACTCCCCTGAAGAACACTCGATGGACTTCCACCTCTCGCAAGTGTGACAGCCACATCATTAGCTGACCTGGGCTTACGGGAAAACGAGATGTTTAACCCATCTGCCAAAGACCATGCAGATGAACAAACCTCCAAGCACAATCACTACTAGAGTTCATCCATGTAATCGTCTCCTCAGAATCCCCCTCTACCTCCACATCTTGATACCCTAAACCCTTCGCCTCCTTCAGTGCTGTCACCAAAGCGCGCACCTTTGCACAAATAGCATCACCCTCCCCTATAGGACCAGAAAATGTGTAAGATCACTCCTCCCACATCCCTAAACTCTGATCCCTGACGGCCTTGGGTTACCCAATGAACATCCGTCAAAATTCAGCCTCACAAGTCACAACACCCCTGGGAGGCAGCTGCGAGACTACTTGCACCGGCCCCCAACCATCATAAAGAAATATAATTGTCCTCTAACCTCTCACCGCCTGAGAACTAGACATGCCTCTAAACTCAGAATGAATACAAATCCATGAGGCAGCTAAAGCCATAATGGAATCCACCATCCCCTGCAAACCTCCTTGTTTATCCTGAAAGATCCTTCTATTCCTTTCTAATCATAGTGATCATGTCGTCGCAAACAGAACTACTCTATAAAGGATCCTGCCCCTCCGCCCCAGAAAAGGGAATCTCCATTACTCCCCTGCAAACCTCCTTGTTTATCCTGAAAGATCCTTCTATTCCTTTCTAATCATAGTGATCATGTCGTCACAAACAGAACTACTCTATAAAGGATCCTGCCCCTCCGCCCCAGAAAAGGGAATCTCCATTACTCCAAAAGGGACCTATAGTCCATGGGTAAAACCCAATCCACACCTGCCAATCTGAGAAGTTCATTCCAAATGCACCTCGCTATGCTGCAATGAACGAAAAAGTGATCTATTGACTCCCCGTTATCTCTGTATACTCTTGTTCTTCCAACTAGTTGAGGTCGGAAACATGAATCTTGTTCTACCAACGCAATTTATTCAAAACCATACCTTTGGTTGGATTATTTGTATCTAAATCGTTTCTAATCGATACCATCCAGGTCCTTTTTGGTTTTTTCTAGCACTTTTAGCTTCTTTAATACGCATCTTCACCTATCTCCCTAGGGTGCCTCCCTAAGTCTCTGTTTTACATGTCCAAAACCATCTTTACTTACTTTCCTTTTTATCTCCTACTGGGACTACTAATACTAGGTTCTCTTGAATATGTGCATTCCTTATCTTTCCCAATCTTTTAAACATCCATCTAAACATCCTCATCTCGTGGTTTTTTCGTGGTTTTTGGAGTGCTTAACAGAATAATGAATACTGGATACAATTACCTGGGGATCAAGGTTATATATGTAATGTGTGTGTGTGTGTGTGTGTGTGTATAAGATAGAGATTTATCTATATTTTCGCATTAAAACAATCGTCAAAAGGAGTGAAAGTGACTCCTACCAAAAAGCGAATGAGCTTTTTGAGGATGCACTCTTTTGTAGTTAATAGGCTAGAGAAACTGCAAAGATACTTCTTGTAGTGTGCTCTGGAGGAGACAAATATATATCACTTGGTTATATGGGTAGAGGTGTGCAAACCGAGGGAGAAAGAAGGTCTTGGGTTCAGAAAGTTGTCTACATTCAGCAAGGCCTTGTTGGAGAAATGGTTATGGCCTTTTGGGGAGGAAAGGGAGAGGTAATGGAGGATTACTGTTGCGGCTCAGTGAATGGGACTCTGAATCATTCATAGGGTTTATTCAAATGTGATTGGTGGAAGGCTATCTCTAGTGCCTTTGTGGAGTTCAGTCAAGAAGTAAAATTTAAGGTGAGTTGGTGATATGGATAGATTTTGGTCTGATCCTTGGTGTGGAGATGTACCCCTTAGTCTCCAATTCCATAATTTGTTTCCAGTCACCTTGTCATAGGAAACTTGGGTAAGGAAGATTCTGGTTGGAGATCACGAGGAGGTGACTTGAAACTCTGGGTTTAGAAGGCCTTTTTTTGATAAGGAGTAGAGGCAATGACAACCTTGCTTACAATTTTTCTGTCTACTTCCATTGGAGTTGGCTTGGATGCCAGAGTTTGGACGAGGGAGAGTAGTGGAAGATTTATGGTTAGATTGTTCTTCACTTCTTGGCTCTAGGTGTGGAATAAGAGGACCAGTGAAACTGATTTGGAAATCCCCTATCTTTTGCAAAGCCTCTTTCTTCATCTGGACAGCATCGTTGGCCAAGATCCTCGCCATTGATCACCTTATCAATAGGACAAACCCAAATCGACGCTACATGTGTGAAGAAGATGTTGAGTCGGTGGCCCATATTTCACTATAGGAGTGTGGGTATTCCTTTTAGGAAGATTTAACTTGAGTTGGGTGATGCCCAAAAGTTTTTGGAGGTGTTAAAACAGTTGGGGCTGGTGCAAGGCAAGGTAGGAAAGCATTATTATGGAATCCTTGTCCCTCCGCTATTTGTTGGGCATTACAGAAAGAGGGGCAACAGGCACATTTTTTATGGAGTGGAACATACTACTAGGGCCATCACTTCAATGGCATTATTGTTACTCCTCTTCGGTGCTCACCCTTCCAGAATTTAGGGGAGTGTTTCTCTAATTTTCTAAAGGATTGGGATATTTTTCTGGGTTAATCTTGTGGGTAGGAGTGCAGAAAGTTTTGTTTATATCTCTGTTGCCCTTAGGGTTTACATTTTGTATACATAAACTGGGTTGCTTTATTTCTATAATTATGCATGATTTCTTGTTTGTATGAAAACTTCATATACACTAAAATAATACACTTTTACCTACAGAGAGAGAGAGAGAGAGAGAGAGAGAGAGAGGCTATCTTCCTGGTTCCTACTTCTATGGGTGTCAAGCTCTTTGGCGCCTGACATTTGATGATTTTTTCTTAGAACTACCTTACTAGAATGTATATCGTTAAAATTAGGAGTAATCATGTAATTTCTAATATTCCATTTTTACAGATACAATTGGAGAATTCTAAGTATTGTTGTTCAGCAAATAGTTCACTATTTTATTACAACATATTTAAATTTTATCTCTTATAATCTATAATAATTACATAAATAGATTATAAATCCAATACATGCACATTCCCTCCACTAGTAGATTTCTAATTTGAAATATTTTTTATTATTTTACTAGAAAATCTAAATTTAAATTACAATATTTTAGGAAATATTCTTTTGAACTGCTTATTTGAGTTTATTATTTATATACTATACATGATTCCAACCCCATATGTCAAAAAGGATTAGACTACATATGTATGTATCCCATTCTCAGATTCTTTTTTAAATTTCTACCAGCCCCAGTAGATTAATAAAACCTAGTTTGATACAACGTACCTGGTTAAATCCTGAAATAAAAGCTTCCGTTTGCCTGAAAATTCCACTATTCACAGTCGCATCTACAGTAAGTGCAACATATTCCTCCAAGTTACTCATATTTACCTAGAACATAACTTAGACAAAATGTGTTAGTTTCATATTTTATTGACCAAAAAAAAAAGAATAAAATAAAACTATCATAAGAAGGAAAAAGCATGCCTAACCGTTTTCTGATCAGAATCGGAAGAAAGACTATAACCAGGATATCCAGGGAGAGTAAAATCAAGACAAAGATCCTCAATTCTCGTATCACGGAAACATGATTCATATTTGATTGTCATGCCTTCCTGGGATACAGATTCCAAATAATTTTTCCTATCAACAAGAGCCTGAAACTCCAGCAAAGCCCTTCCAAGATCAGGATCAAATGATTGGATATCGTATATAGTTAGCTCCTGCCAAAAAAAAGCGAGGGAAGGAAATGATCAATACCATCAGAAATTAGCATTAATAGGAAGACAAACTTTATGAAAAGTTTCAGCTAAAGAACAAGAGCAAACCTGCCCAAGAATAAGCTTATAAAAGGCTTTAGAAAAGGGGATATCCAGGACCCTTCCATCTTGAAGAGCCTTTGCTGTAACCTGCCCAAGAAGGACAAATTTTTTTAGCACTTCAGAGAACGGTATTCCACTTGAGGTCCCCATTGTAGTTGACCATGGACGAGGGAAAAGTCCCAAAGGAGCCACCACAAACTCGGTATCTTCAGCAAGTAAGCTTTTCTGTGAGCTGACAGAGCAATGGTCTTCTCTCCATATGCCTAGGCCAACCTTCTGAAACTCGTGACTAACCAAGGTATAGAATTCCATTGTTGGACCCTGTCCAGTACCAACTTCCTCATTGTACTCCACTTCAAGAATAGCTGTATGACGAGCATGCAAATCCATCATTTCTGCAGCTGAATCCAGAATTCTAGTCCGGTTAACAAGAAACTTTTTACGAGGCAGGCCACCAGTTTGTGGTCGCCTATCATGTGCAGCATTTGAGTTATTATTAGCTGATTGTGGCCATGGACGAGATCGAATTTGCAATGAACCAAACATCATCAACCGGAAGTATTTACACCTTATCTCAAAACTAAATAAAAATGGGCATGAATTCATCAACTGGTTACACCATGAAGGCATGCAACCGATGGAGACAGCCAAAGGATCCCCTATCTGCTGTTCTAATTTTTCAGTTAATTTACTGTTAACAAACTCATCCCGTGGAACCACAGGGACTGTCACTTTCAAATCATCCAAGTTTTTGTTTCTTCCTTCAGCAAAGGCATATCTTCTTGCATGAGATGTTAGTTGAAATGCAAACCTATTCAAAGCTTCCAAACTCTTTAACATGAACAATATATCATAGACAGGATTCGCCTTTGAGAAATCACAATCCAATTCAGAAAATAACACATGCGAGAGAAATGGCATATTCTGCCAAAATGTCTCAAGTCCATTTGATGCCGAAGAAATCTTAGACCCATGAAGATGTTCTTGAGAACTTCTTTGTTCAGGTTCCTCAGCTCTTCTATATTTTACTGTGTAAACTTCATTCCAAAACTTTGGACCCAAAAACACTTCACGTTCATCCCTCAATTCTTGTTCGAGAATTGCCTGGTAGAGTGTCGATGTCCGATTCAACTGTCTCTGATGTATGTAAAATTTTAATTTTGGGAAAGCATCCCCGTTAACACGGGATTCATCATATTGTTTACCCTCCATACATTCTTTGCTGCTAGACGCAAAAATGGTGGTATTTGCTGCACATAGAAATGGACAGATCAAGACCCCAAAATGTAAACAGTCAGAAATGGAAATTCAAGAAGTTTCTCAAGAATTTACATCAACTGTGTGATAGATTCAAGAAATTCTTTCTGGACCCTGCTTAAATTGAAAAGACTTACCGTTAGCTGAATCATCTGTTCTCATACCAGTGTCCATCCCTGGAAGACATTGGAAGTCCCGCTTTGTAGATCCCTGGCCCAAGGATGGAACAGATTCTCTTGGATTTACCACCACCTCTTCAGGTGAATGGTATAGGCTAGCCTCATCTTCTTCCTGCAGAGAATAACAAGTAACAATAAAGCAATGACTACAACCACATCCAAAAGATTTAAGATGTCATCCTCGACATTAAGATAGGAAGCTACAGATTCCTTGTTTCTGAAAGAAACAATGATAGCCAAAGCCAACTGCAGATAAGTAATAAGAATAACCTGCTTGGGAGAAACAGATGGTATGTTGTTCATCTCCACAAAACATGGATCTTTTCCTTCAGGAGCTCTTGCACCACATGCGAGTGGAAGAAATAGACGATCTGACTCCTTCGTAAACTGATTTGCTGATTTCATGTGATTTTCATCTTTATTTGTGCAAACTTTAGGCCATAGAAATCGTTCAATGGCTTCCAGAGAAGAAAAAGGTTCAACAGTTAGGACATTTGCAGAGTAATCGCCTAGCTCTGTCTCCCCGTCTTCCTTTATAAAACAAACCTTTAGACATGGCTGCATTATGTACCGTCCTTTTGGAACAGTAGCATATGAATTTCTAGGCTTGGAACCATGGCTCAACATAACAGGAAAATGTTCCAGAGAAGATAATGCACTTTGTAATTTCTTTATTAATATTGCCAGCGGCATGTCCCAGAGTTGATCCATTGAAGGCAAAGAAAACCTCGCAAACATCTCAAGCCTCTTTAATGCAACACGGGAACGACTGAGTATGCTATTATGTTCCACCTTTTTTTCAAGATACTGGCCATTGGACAGGTAATTTGCTAATGATTTCACAATTCCACTTTCAATAAATTCAAAAGTGGACATAGGTTCCTGTCCATTAAGCTCAGCCATCACTTGATGCAATATACAGTATAAGTTCTCTTCATGTTGAGCACAAATATCATCATTCCCCGACACGATGACTTTATCACTTAATAAAACAGAAAACATTCTGAGCTTCTGAAGAGTTTTGGTCAATCCTATCTTAGAGGTATCCGACTCTAGAGAAAAATAAGTGGCCTTGATTTGGCTTGCCAAAGTCTGCACCGAATCCTTTTCAAGCTTGCAAGTCCCCATTTCTGAAAATGGAGACTGATCAAAAGCATAACATAAGCATTTATGCTCCCTTGCAGCTGATTTCTTATTTGAACCGGATGACAGCCGGAGATCACTAAATGCCGGGAACATAGAAGGTGAATTTTTTTCTGGATTTAGAAGTGCATCAATGGCATAAACAACACCCTCTTTTACAAAAGAGTCCAAGAAAACATCAGGAAGCTTTTGCAGGATGGTCTTGACAATCCTTAGAGCTGAAATCAGCACATGGCGATCCTTTAGAGCAAATAAACCAGCCAAGAAACTGCCATAATAATCCATGATAAACATTATTAGTCGTGGTTCATCATTTGTCATATGTAGCTACCATTAGGAAAAGGAAACCTCACCTTGAAATGTTGGTAGTCTTGAGCAAATGAAGAAGCATATCAGATTTGCTGAAATAAACCAACTTGATGATTGCAGAAACACAGCCATAGCAGACATATAGATTTGCACCGGAATTAACCATCTGTCCCAGCGATGAAAGAAAATATTGTAAGCTATGGAAAGGGTGGAAATCACAATATAAGCTTCTAGATATCAAATAATGGACCTTGATAAAAACAGGAAGAACATCCATCCCAAACTGTTCCAGAAGTTCAGGATGATCCACTAGAATATTTTCCTTATCCAACGCTAGCTGATTGTCTTCATCCTTCCCAGTCATGTCTTGATCCTTCCCAGTCAAGGGGGGAAGAAGTTCATTTAGCAACTTCAGAGCTTCATGTAACTGTAGGAGAGAAACTGAAATCATCTTTCAATTTTTTTTTTCTTTTTAATGAATAAATCTGAAGTTATCTTTCATTTCCTTTTAGTCTTATATAAGACCAAAAGTTAATATTTCACTCAAAGAGCCCTATAAAAGTTGAAAATCAAAAAGTTGATCACTTACTAATGGACATGGCCTTTTGGTTTTGTTTGACAAAGTTCAATTTTCTGTAAGTCATGCAGATGCAGTTATCTGCCACACTGAGGGATGTCATGGGCAATCCACACCATCCCTCTGTTAGGCAAACTCTGGATAGGCCATCTGCACAACCCTAACATCCACACAAACTCTAAACACATCAGATAGAGAACTTTTGCATATTTCAATATTTTTAGGATTTCAAACAAGAAATATGGTCAAATAATGGAGCCACTGATTGAAACTGAAACTTACTCGCTCATGACAAATTAGTTTCTTCTATGCACTTCTTATTTTCTTAACTTTAATTCGGATACCATCCTGTTTTAAAGCCTTCAATATCGTGATCCTGACAGAAGCCCCTCTTTCATTTCGTTTATCCTGATACTGCAAAACTGGCAATGTTCTCTGGTTTCTCTAGAGTTAAGACTACCTAAATCAAACCTCTCCCTAATACTTTTGGAAAAATCGTTTCCACCTTCTCTAATGCCCATCATATATCAAACTCTTCAATTGTTATATTTGATGTATCTGATATAATCTAACTCTCCAGTCGTAACATTACAAGTAGGTAAATATTGTTCTTGCCCTCCTCAATATAAAATTATTATCTAGGCCATCCCATGTCCTAGACATAGGATCTTTACTTTTGTGCTCCCTTTTGTTGCATTCCTTGTTTTGAGGACCATATTAAGACAATCACCTTTTAAACTTTTCTCAATTAATTCCCCCAAGATCTCTTTTTTCCCTCCTCTTAATACAGTCAGTCATCTCATCCAACATATTTGTAGTTCCTACTTTAAATTTAATGTCTCTTCTTCAGAAGTTTATCCCTACACCTACAAGTCGCCAAATTTTTCCCTCAAGTCCAATAGACAATACCTAAAATTTTCAATGTACCACTGAATCAGTCATTACACGACACAACATGGTAATTGGGATAGATTTCTTTATGCCATTTTTAGATGGAGTTTTTATTAGCATATGCTTCCGCGAATCATCATATTAACCTTGGAGATTTTTTACTTTTTCAGTTCTTCTTTTCTTCTATGAATCAACAATGTTTAACTGCTTACTCTCTCTTAAGATAACTTTTCAATCTTCAAGGGTCACAAACTCCTTCCTCTTAACTAGGAAAAAGTTAATTTTATCCAATTTGAACCATTGAAGTCCCAAAAATCTCATCTTTCATTTGAAAGCATGTATTCTCACAATCTCGTATGAAGCTGCATTTTTCCATCAATAAAAAGGGCTAATGAAAGAAGTTGCAGATGTTAGCAAGAGAGAAGTCATTAGAATAGAAATTTCTTTTGACGTTACTTGTGCAGGCACAAAGTGAAAGATAAAAAATTATTGCTTTTATGAGCAACTAGATGGGTTGCACATGCAATACTGCACGTAGTTAGGGAGAAGATTAAGAGCTCCCATTAATTAAAAAAAATAGAAAAAATATCTCGTTTTTCAGAAAACTTTTCAAAAGAGAGAATTTAGAACCACGTCATGGTTTCACAGATCAGCCGATCGAATTACGTATCGGCCGGTCCGGACCGAGACCGGATCATAGCGGTCCGGTCTCAACCCGCGATACAAACAATTGTATCGCGGAGTTATGGACCGACGGTCCGGCGATCGGTACCGACGGTCCGGCGATCGGTACCGGCAGTCCGGCAACCAATACCGCCGGTCCGGCAGCCCAACGAGCGGTCCTGCCGATCCTGCAAAGGTTCGAATTTTTAAACAATTTTTTTTTTTTTTACTTTCTGTACCGGATCTAGACCGGCCGGTCCGGTCCGGTCTCCGATTCTGGTACGTTAAACCATGCATCAAGTAACTAAAAGGGAGAGGAGAACGGTTGCAATAGTTTAAGTGCAACTGCAACACATCTACAAAATAAATAAACAAATAAATAAAAAAAAAAAAAAGCAAAAGTCAAAAACACCACTAAAATATTAAATGTTTTAATAGATATAAAGGTTAATTTTGGAAAATAAAAAAGAAGCGTTGGCATAGAGAATTGATAGAATACACCTGTTATCCATTTAACATACATAGTCAATGCTTAATGTACTTAAAATTAAGAACTAAAACACCATATTGACCAGCATAAGGAGCAACAGATTTCATTCTCACTGATACACTGGCTTATCCAAGATCTAAGAGGCTATGACTGTTGTTTAAGAGGATACAAAAATAATGAGTTACATTTAATGTACTTAATGTAGGAGCTCCTTCCAGTAATTAGTTAAGGAATTTTTCATTTTGATAGGAAATATAGAGTTAGACGACGGTAGCTTAGGGGTTGAACTAATACTATTATAAATAAGGGGACAAGTGATCAAAAAAACATGCTCCTTATGGCAATGAGAATGACCTTGTGAGTGGTGAATTGCAGGTAATACTTCACCAAGGCTACCTTGCAAAAGCTATTTTTTATTATTTTTATGTTTTTGCTAGTGTCTCATAAGGCTAGCCTACCTATGTGTATCAGAGAACTCTTATTAATATTTAGTTGATTATGTCACCGGTTGGCTGCATCGGAAAGCATGAACAATTACTTTAAGGTCTTTGGCAAGACTCAAAATCCCGCCACAATTGTACCATTAACATAAAGAAGACGACCATTTTAAAGATTCGAACAGCAAGCGGGATTCCAGTAGTAGCCAAAAAATAGAGTTGTATAATATAGGGTCAAAACCTGATTGGAGTGTCCTTCAACTATAAGAGGATAAGCCCTGCTGTGTGAGAGGTCATAACAGGATAAAATATTCTTCATTGTGCTGCCTATGTTTATCTCAAAAAGAATCCTGACAGCTACAACAGAACCAGAAGCAAGTCTCGCAAGTAACCCAATCAAACCCTGCAGACCAATATGAGCAGAATTAGACATCTTCAAGAGAAACTAGTGACCAACAAAAAATAAGCTAATGTCATAAACATGAATATGGAACTCCTCATACAGTATAGGTTGGTTGGCTTATGACAGTTCGACTGTTTGAAGATATAAGATGCGCGGCTTGCTGAATCAGCCCATGCTTGCAAAGTTCACTGAGCAACTCAGACGAATGACAAGCCCGTTCCACAATTCTTATCAAGCAAGTAGCAA
>JAUPMG010000001.1:20888755-20902342 GCA_031762675.1 Pachysandra terminalis
GAACCCTATACAGTAAAGAGCATCTCAGCTTGGACCGGACTTGACCGATCGGACCCATCTAACAAACCAGCTACCCAAAGCTGAGTGAGAGAGAGAGAGAGAGAGAGAGATGTGAACTCTGAATGATGTTTGTATTTTGATATGAGTAATGGAGAGTATGGAGCTATGTCATACAATCCAAGGTTTTAAGTCTCGGGATCACGGATCACGGATCGGATCGGACTGGTTCCGGTTGATCTCAATTTGGAACAGTAATATCGGCTGGTCTAGATCTAGTACAAAAGTTGGATCGTCTGTTAAAAAAAATGGATCGACGATACTGGTTGCCAGAATGGCGGTACCGATCACCAAAACGACGGTACTAGTCATCAGAATAGTTGTACCAGTTGTCGAACCGACGATGCCAGTTGCTAGAGCGGTCAATATTGGACCGATCCAAGTCGATACATGTTGTGGACCATTCCATTTATAAATTTAAAAAAAAAAACAAAAAAACTTTGGATCGGTTGTACCGTTCATTGGACTAGTTGTATCGGCTAGCCCACACTGGTATCAATTGGACCAGTCCGATCCAAAGCCACGTTATACAATAGTTGTATCGTGGCTTAGGATCGGAACGATCTTGGCCAATCTCGGTACGGACCGGATCGGTCTGATCCTTGAAACCTTGATACAATCTGTGTGATAAGGGAGTCGTTCTAGTGCTGAGAATGAGAATCCAAATTTTAGGCAATCTGCGGATTTGACTCTTAAATCCATGAATTTGATTTTATAGTTCGGGAATTAGATTAAAAGTGTAAAAATAGGTGGATTTTCTTGTAATTTTTAAAAATTTTTATATGAAAACATAAAACTAAATGAGTTTTATACTGAAAATAAGGTTAAATTAGTTTGATAGATGTGTGCTTTTTTTTTTTGTATGTCTGGTTGAGTATAAAAATTGAAATGTTCATATATACGATTTATGTGTATATATATACAAATGTTTTATATGCGCTTTAGATCACAAGTTATTTTCAAGTTTGATGCTGTGGCCTCGCCCGCTCGACATTCTGGTGACTTAGATTTGGAGATATAATAACAAGAAGAAAATGTTTCATCAGCTTTTCTTTCTTCCAAGATGTGCTTCATTGTTATGGAAATGCTTTAACAGATTTTTATTTTGTTAAAGAAAGGAACCTCCAACCTATACCTTCGAAGACAAAACTAAAATTTTAGTTTAGTATATTTCAAAGAACATCCCCTGAATCATTTGTATTTGTTGTTATTGATCATGCTAAACAAAATCTTAAGATACTAATGTTGATATCTAAATGGTATCTTAAACAAGTTTACTTAGTATAAGTAAAAAGTACAGGTGTTGGCACCTGAGAGGCTTACCAATTTCTAGGTTGAACCGGCTTGTTTACTTGTTTCACATAGGCCTAAACCACGGGGTAGCCTTTCCGGGGTAAGATTTCCCTAAAGGGTTAAGTATCAACAGAAAGATGAATGCCAAGATTGGAAAAAGAGCCTCAGGAACGTATCAGAGAAGTTGCAGAGTTTTAATGGCTACCTCAGAGAGGGAGTTTAGTCTTATTTTATTATAATTTTTTCTCTCATCCAAAAAGATGCCTTTACTCTTGGGGAGTAAAGGCTTTTATAGCCTTCCACCTCTGATCGACCCCTCTCACGGAGTGACAAGTATAGCACATGCAGGTGTTTGCAAAGACACTTGTCACTGCGGGAGAGGTTGGAAGTGCGGTTTGCAGTTTAGTCAATCACAAATGCCATCTACATGGATTTCTACCGTCCACTTGGGCCAATAGGATTAGTTCTCTAGCCCCCATTCCTGAAAAGGGTTCCTTGAGACCCCCCCTCCCCCCTCTTTTTATGTTTGGACCAAAAGTCGTGCAATGATTGAGAACCGTGGAGTGGGAGACCCAAGTTTGAATCATGTGAAAGTGTTTAACCTTCAATCTGCACCTCGAGATGAGGCAACAATCTCTTCAATACTTAGGTATGTTGTCTTGGTGTGCCGTCAGGAAACCACCCCCTCTTGGCGGTTGGGAACAACACCCTTAGCCTTAAGAGGGGAGGGTCGGACCTTCCTAAAATGGTCTTATATCCGGTAGGGGGTTTATCCTTACCTCAGGATCCGGCGGGGGCTAGCCCGGCCTCATGACCTTTGAAAGAAGTCTACCTTATATCCGGTAAGGGGTTTACTCGTACCTCGGGATCCGACGGGGGTTTAGCCTGGCCTTGTGACCTTTGAAAGGGCCTACCTTGTATCTGGTAAGGGGCTCACCCTTACCTCGGGATCTGGCGGGGGTTAGCCCGGCCTCGTGACCTTTGAAAGGGGTCTACCTTATATCTGGTAAGGAGTTTACCCTTACCTCGGGATCCGGTGGGGGTTTAGCCCAGCCTCGTGACCTTTGAAAGGAGTCTACTTTGTATCTGGTAAGGGGTTCACCCAAACCTCGGGATTCGACGGGGGTTAGCCTAGCCTCAAGACCTTTGAAAGAGGTCTACCTTATATCTGATAAGGGGTTTACCCTTACCTCGGGATCCGACGGGGATTTAACTTAACCTCGTGACCTTTGAAAGGGGTCTACCTTGTATCTGGCAAGGGGTTCACCCTTACCTCGGGATCCGGCGAGGGTTAGCCCAGCCTCATGACCTTTGAAAGGGGTCTACCTTATATTTGGTAGGGGGTTTACCATTATCTCGGGATCCGGCGGGGGTTTAGCCCGGCCTCGTGACCTTTGAAAGGGGTCTACCTTATATCTGTTAAGGAGTTCACCCTTTCCTCAGGATCTGGCCGGGGTTAGCCCAGTCTCATGACCTTTGAAAGGGGTCTACCTTATATCTGGTAAGGGGTTTACCCTTACCTCGGGATTTGGTGGGGGTTTAGCTCGGCCTCGTGACCTTTGAAAGGGGTTTACCTTATATCTGGTAAGGAGTTTACCCTTACCTCGAGATCCGGTGACCTTTGAAAGGTGTCTGTCTACCTTATACCTGGTAAGGGATTTGCCCTTATCTCGGGATCCGGTGGGGGTTTAGCCTAACCTCGTTACCTTTGAAAGGGGTCTACCTTATATTTGGTAAGGGGTTTACCTTTACCTAGGGATCCGGAAGGAGTTAGCCCGGCTTCAAGAAGGGTTTGCATTTTTGAAGTGACCGAGATTGTGTGGGTCCTAGCCTTTGCCACATGGCACGCATGTATTGGCCCAATTTGAATTTACACAAATTAAGTCATCACTGCTACCAATTATGCAAAAGCTGCTATAAAATTTGGCTAATTTTACTATTATAATGAGATGAATGATCCAACACAGAAAATTTGTATCCAGTCACGAGCAAATACTGTTTCTCATTTAATGATAATCCATGTCTTCTTATCAGAAATCCATCCTTTGT
Source organism: Pachysandra terminalis (assembly GCA_031762675.1). Lineage (NCBI taxonomy): Eukaryota > Viridiplantae > Streptophyta > Magnoliopsida > Buxales > Buxaceae > Pachysandra > Pachysandra terminalis. Next base: position 20,892,155 of record JAUPMG010000001.1, read on the forward strand.
GATCAAGATCAGGTCAGAATCTATCTAGGTAATTTCTTTATATTCCTAAAATGGAGTCAAAATCCTTAAAATTGATCTTGCCACACCCTCGTAGGCTGCGTAAGTTTCTGCTGTGCTTATGGATAAGCACTTGTTGGATAAGTTGCTCAATGGAAACACTTGTTCATAGCAACAATAAACTGTTTATTTGAAAAAAATAGTGTTTGGTAAATACATGTATTTAAGGGCTTATGAAAGATTAGGAATAAAATAGGTAATAAAAATATTATTAAAATTTAGAAATAACATTTGTTTAAATGCTTATTAAAGTTTAGGGATAAACTAGGTATTTTAAAAATATTACTAAAGTTATGAAATAGCTTAATGTATAAGAGCTTGAGATGGGTAGCCTTCCTCTAGTGCTTATGGGTAAGCACTTACCCATGAGCACTACAAAACACATATTTAATTTTAAGGCCGTTTGACCCACCTTGTGCTTATGGATAAGTTGCTCAATGGGAGCACTTATCCACAGCAACAACAAACTGCTTATTTGAAGAAAATAGGGTTTGGTAAATACATTTATTTAAGTGCTTATGAAAATTTAGGAATAAAATAGATATTATAAAAATATTATTAAAGTTTAAAAATAATATTTATTTAAGTGCTTATGAGAGTTTGGGGGTAAAATAGGTATTTTACATCCAAAGTCTTGTTTTTTTTATTTTTTTTTTATCTCAAATCTAAATTCTAGGTTAAAAATGCTTTCCATTGAGTATCATATTGGCTAAATTCAGGACCTTAAGAAAAAATGACCCGACCTGGATAGGTCACACTACCATAGCCTAACTGTGTTGTGGCCATTGAAGCTTCAGTTATAAATTGGATGGCGAAAAATCAGTGCTGTTTTTCCGTTCCTGGTAAAAAGCTGCCTGTTTTTGATGGAGCAAACTCCATAGACTACTTCTACTAGTATCCTTTAAGGATCAAACCTATCAATTGTTCAGACTTCTGATAAAACTTGCCTTGGCTCCTCAGAGTCTTATCCCAATCTTCCTCTACCTATCCCAGTGAATAATTTAAACAATCAGAGTCATTGTGACAAGACTTAAAGATCAAATTCCAGGTATTGGAACCAAATCCTATTGACAAAGGATTCAGATGGATAATCAGAAACATTCAACACTAGTAATTTATGGTTATGCAATGAAGATAGATAAGATGAACTGTTGAAGACAGCAAATTTAAGAATAAAGGAGAAAAGCCGCCACGATTTGAGATTTATGAACAAAACAATGTGTTATTACATCAAATTCAGTCAGAAAAGTTCTTAACAAGTCTACTATACATCTCCAGAAAATCCAAGATCCAAATTTATGCAAGCAATACAATATGACCCTAGAAAAAAAAAACAGGGAAATCTAGCAAATATATAAAGCTTTTTAGGCTTAAAGGGGACTGCATAAGTTACAAATTAAAACTGTAGGCAAAAGTATTATGTTGACATGACGTAGTCTTTATAGAAACAGGGCACGGACATGGAAGATTTTGTTCCTTATTATGCATACTCCGGGTTGAGTGTTATAGCTTCTCTGTATATCATATCCTTCATCTGCTCTTCCCCCAAGGCCTGTTCCTCAAAATCAAAAGAAAAGGGGTCTGAGCAGACTGGTTCATCGGCTACGTCATGTAATCTTGCAAGATAGGGATGAGCCAATGCTTCTTCAACTGCACCCATGAGCAAATTTCACATTCAGTTAATATAAAACGACAGAAAAGAAGCAAGAAACGAAAAATGAAACTAGGAAAGAAACATATAGTTAATATCTCTAAGTTTGTACTTAATTTAGCTCAACTGGCAGGCTCTCCAGCTTGGGAACTGGAGGTCCCAGGTTCGAGTCCCTGGGCTAACCTGATATATGGTCCTTGTGGGGGGGTCATGTATCCGGGGTTTACCCTGTCCCCATCAAGTGGGGTCGGGGGTTCCACATCACAAAAAACTAAAATAAAAAAAAAAATGTTTGTACTTAATTTTAATCGGTGTGGTATTACATATAAAACTACCTCGACAAGTCATAGTAGTGTTGTTCCTCTCCACCCAGATATCTCAAGATGAACATATGGATTGGTTGATAAGTGCAGTAAACATGTAATCAATACTCATTTGCATAGTGACTACGGGTAGGTTTGATTTAGACTCAACACCTCTACGGTTACCTCTGGCCCATCGCCTCTTAAGTCATCAAAGTAGAAAGATCGAGAGGAAGTTTGTTGGGATCTTCTCAGACAGTTAATCCAATAACTCTGAGCATATGAAGTCAACTTTAATCTTTAAATCCTAACTCCACGCTGGGACATACTTTCAATTACAACATATTAACACCAGAGCACCAAAAAACACTACATGGTTTCTGCAACTGCTCTTCTTCTATATTATGCTTCTCTATTAACTCTTTCTGACGGAAGATCTGACTATGTTTTGTTTCCAAAAAAACAGTCTACTCATTATACCTAATTGATGTGGCTTTCTAATAGTTGATCCACGGTTGATACATCTTCAGTAAAATCATTTCTTTGTTGCTGATCTCAGATTATTGATACCTCAGTAGATTCTTAGAGTTATGATACTGCACTGGAGAAGGGAATTGGTGCTCAAGGTCTCTATTTTAACACTTAAAAGTGACTTCATAACAGGTTCAAGTAGTAGGAAAAGGGTGGAAATTGAGGACTAACTGTACACCCTTTATTTATATAGAAAGGGGCAATAGTGAGAAAAACTATCTTAAATGACAAAATTGTCTTTATTTTAATCATGTTATGTATTACACTATGAGGCCAAACACCCAAAATTTTAGTAGGGTACTAGCGTTAGTTTTCATATCTTCATGTGGCTTACTATAAAATAAGTTCCTGTTACACTTAACTTCGTCTTTAGTAACTAAAAAGTGATTGATGTTACTCTGTCCACAAGAACGTGTAGTTACAGAAAGAAAAATACCTGTTATTCTTTTTGTGGGATCAAATGTCAACATTCTCTCCATGAGGTCAATGGCCACTGGATGAACATGTGAGAAAACCCTTTTAAAATCCTGGCGAGGAAGTGGAGGCAATTGTCGAATAAACTTTCTTGCATCCTCACTTCGTACAAACCCAATCTCAGATTCAATAGGTGTACCAAGAAGCTAAAAAGATGGGGAAAAAAACGTGTAAGAATTAATCAAGTGGAGAACACCGCTCATAGATTGTAAAATAAATTTCCCGATGTCATGTGAAGGAAACTGGTAATTGTAAAAACATTATGGTAATGCAAATTGGGTTAAAAAAGAATTCCTACATTCACAATTTAATCAATTATTATCTCCATTTGTTGCAATCAAAGAGGCATCCAACTAAAGAAACATTTAAAGCATAATTAATCCACGAGGGATGTTACTAACATAAAGTTAAGGGATGCCATATGATATTATGTATGCAAATCCAGGTCATCTTACAATAAACAATCAGCACAAAATAGCATAAATTGATATTTGACACAAACAAATTGAAATTTTAAATTATCGGAGCCCATTTTTCTAAAATTTATACATTATAAGAACATTCATCATATATATTAAATCTTCAAGTAAGACGTAAAACAAAACACTTTTTAAGTTAATTATGGGTGAGGCATGACCGAGGCCGCTATCAAAACTGAGTGCGCCCCCTTGGGATCGTGTCCAGTGCAAAAGGGTGTATGACATCCAGTTTCCAGGATTTAACAACCAAAGCTACTTGGTAAACTTGTATACATAACACCAAAGCCAATGCTAACCAGTCTGATTAAACACAACTCTAAAGAATGAAAAAAATTGTAAAATTGGGACAGAAAAAACACCAAAAATTGGGACACTCCACTTCTGATTGTCTTGGGTTTTCTCTACTTCCTTCGAGCCTTCAAATCACCCTTATACAGAGCGCATGGTATCTAGGCTGAATGTCTCATAAACAGGCACACAAAGACTTACTAAATGGACTGAAAACTGATGAAGTGCTAACGAAACTGTCACATGACAACCAAAATTATTGGTTAAAATTCGAATCAAAAATTATTAAAAACCCAACATAACTTTCATTCCCTCTGGTACGATTTAAACCATAAACCCTAGAATATTGCAAATTCTGTAGCACATCATCAGAATCCCAATTGGCAATCACTGTTAATTATGTACGTCAGCTTACCTCTGTCAATAAACGCATCTGATGCATATGATCCCTTCCTGGGAATAATGGTTGCCTATTCATAAGCTCCATATAGATGCACCCCACGGACCAAACATCAATTGCAGCAGTGTAGTCTGAAGAGTTCAGCAACAGCTCTGGAGCCCTGTACCATCTGGTGACAACATATTCCGTCATAAACTCATTCTCTGCAGTTGGCCGAGCCAGACCGAAATCACAGATCTTCAGATCACAATTTGCATTCAGCAAGAGGTTGCTTGGTTTCAAGTCTCTATGAATAACATTTGCAGAATGTATATACTTCAGTCCTCGAAGGAGCTGATACAAGAAGTACTGCATAGAATGCCAATCAAGAAATACTTATCAGTTGTTTTGAATGACAAAAGTTCACAAATTAGAGGCCGAGTTATTATTGGATTCAGGAATGTGTGAACATAGATTTAACCTGGGAATGCTCCTCTGATAACTCTTGATTGGAGCGAATTATTTGATGAAGATCAGTGTCCATGAGTTCCGTGGCAATATAGACATCGGAAAAATCTCTCTGTAGAGGTGGAGGAATTACATCTCTTATTCCTATTACCTGTTTCACATGCAACAGATTCAACCATGTCATGAGTACTAGTAATATCTTATCATCCCATAAGCAGATAAGATAAAAAGGTAGAAACTATTCAAATTCAAATTCATGCGATATTCATGTGATTCAAATCTCCAAGTGATTAAGATTTGTTAAATATAATGAATGAAGATTCAACTGACCAAAAGATTTCTCCAAAAAACACCCAAACCATGTTCATCGAGAACACTATCTAAAGGATGATGATAATTTCTTCTAACTAATTAGGATACCTTATAATTTTAAAAGCTTCACCTGTTTTAGATCTTGTCAACTTTTATAAAATTTTATTGTACAGTTATTCAATCTCAAAATTGGGATTTTAAATGCAAAATATGAACTTTATCATACTTAAAACTACCATGAAGAGTAAAATGGACTAAAATAGAAACTAAACCTTCATAGACTGCAAAACTATCAATAGGATGATGATAATCCTAAATAATTAGGAAACCTTATAATTTCAAAAGCTTCACCTCTTTTAGATCTTGTTAACTTTTTATAAAATCTTATTGTACAGTTATTCAATCTCAAGCCACTCAAAATTGCGATTTTAAATGCAAAATATGAACTTTAGCATACTTAAAACTACCATGAAAAGTAAAATGGACTAAAATAGCAACTAAACTTCCACAGACTTCAAATTAATCAACTCTTTGAAAGTTCTGCAAATGACTTTTTCCATATTATCTACCTTATGAATCGATATAATTAGCAAGAAATGTCTACATCTAATAAGTCCATAAAGGAAGCAACAAAGATACAAATCAGAAATCAAAGCAACCATTTCACACCTTCATACTAAGTTGAGTTCACCAAAACAGTAACAAATCAAGACTTGAATCTTCTGATGTTTATACGACAAAGCGATCAGGATTTCGAAATCTTCACTTACATTCTCGTGATCCAAGTGGCGAAGGAGTTTAATCTCCCGAAGTGTACGTTTCGCATCCATGTAATTATCAAATGCATTGGCTATCTTCTTGATCGCAACCATCTCGTTCGTCTCCGCGTTCAACACCGAACTAAAAATCCAACACAAAAGAAGAAAAAAAAACAACAAGAAGCAAATCATTGACCTAACTCATTAAAACCAAAGATTACTCAAAAAATGAAAGAACGAAAAAAAAAAAAAAAGGTTTCCGATCTGGAGAGGAAGAGAATCTTTAAAATATCAGAGAAAACAAGTAAACGAAGAGATCGATTACCAGACGATTCCGTAAGCGCCTCTTCCGATAGGCATTATCGGCGGCCGATACTTCTTCGTGATCTCGAACAGATTACCAAAGATGTTGTGCTGGACGAACCGGCCATCGTGAGTCGGAACAGCCGGAAACTCCGAAAACTGACCGGCGATCGTGCTCTGAGGACCGTCGGCCATCACCGAATCAGCTGCAGCGATTCCTTGCATTATTCACCTAATTTATTTATTTGTTATTTAATTTATTTTTTTTTCCTTCTCTCTTGATTCTTCTGAGCTGGAGACTTTGAAATCCGGGAAGAAAAGAAGAACAAGTGATCCTTTATTTATATCCTCGGCTCAATCTCAGATCAGTCTGAGAGAAAGTTCCAAGTAGACGCAACGAAGCAGAGGCGCAAACGCGGGAGAACGCGTGTCGACGAGACGAACGGGCGAGAATGTCGCCGCCCCTAATCTGACGGCCATTATTGACTTGTACATTCAACGGCCACCTTGGGCAACTGCTTTTGGGTATATTCGACGATGAAGTTTTATAGACCGTATTTACAATCTAAAGTATATTAGTGCTTAGATTTGATTCGCCTTATTTTGTTAATTAATTAAGGAAAAGCATTCAATTAAGTACACTTGCATTGCTGTAAATATGTAATTATGGTTGACCATATTTTTTTTGCTCATACTCTTCTAGGTAGGACCCACAAATTGGATTAATTAAGACAGTGTTTAGAATAAAATATTGGTAGGAAATTATTTTATTTATTTTTTAATTGTAGATCCTATCCATGTATTAGTAACAGTGCGCTATACGAATCGTGTTATTATTATTATTCTTTTTTTCGTATCTCTGTGTTGATGGTCACTGGACGGTATGGGAGACGCGGGCTTGATCCCAAGACCCTCCCTAGACTCAATCCGTGTTGACGGTCACTAGACTACTCCCCCACATGGTTTCAAGGATCGGCTGGTCCGAACCCAAGCCACAATACATCTATTGAGTCGCTTTGGATAAAATTGGTTCAACCAATATCGATTGGATCGGTATAGGGACTGGATTGGACCAATCTAAATTTTTTTTTTTTTAATTTATAAAACGAACGATCCAGCAGGTCCCGACTGGTACAACTAGTCCAACAACCGATACCACCGTTTCGACTTATCCAAGACGATTCAACTTTTACATCGGATTTGGATCGGTCGAGACTAGTCCGATCCAAGATCTCTAGACTTAAACCCCGCTTTCCCGTAGGGGAGGCGCGAGTTCAATCCCAGGACCCTCCTTAACCTCAACCTCTTTTGAGGAGCTGTCTTACAAATATCCCAAAGGACGGGAGACAATTGAGCCCAAAATATCAAGGAACCACATTGCATATTTTATATAATAACAAACAATTGATAGGAGAAAGTGGATGCATGACGTGCATCTATATATATATATATATGCCTATAGACATATGACGTGCATCTGTACATGGTTATAGACATATGATGTGTGTAGATACATGATGAAATTAATGCTCCAATCATCTTGCTCCATACAAAATGAGCTAAACTTTTCCTGGTTTGGACCCGTAAACCCTAACTAAGACTTGATTTCGGCTCAGCTTATTAAATTTTGGACCACAAATGCTCGACTTGTGAAGGACTCAACTTGATCCAAATATATTAATATTAAATTATTCTTCTAAAAATAAAATAAAATAAATATATATATATATATATATATATATATTATATACTTAACAATATTATATAATACATATACAGGAATATAGATTTACAATATCATATACAAATCACAAATCTATCAAAAAAACAGAAAAAAAAAATCACAAATCTAATTAGGATAAATTACATTTAGACCTCTTGAAGTTTTTGAAATTATATTGACTTCCCTTATATGAAACTTCAAGGGAGTCATGGAGTGATTTACTCCTCTCAAATCTACCACCCCCACCACTACCACCCACCACCGCTACTCCATCACTACCCCACCCCATCGGTGGGGTGGTGGTTGGATGGTGGACTTGAGAGGAATAATTTTATATAAGGGAGAGTTAATGTAAAGAGGGGGTCTAAGTGCAAGTGGTACAAACTTCAAGGGGTGAAAGTATAATTTATCCATCTAATTATAAAGCTGAAGCTCTCTCATATCGGCCTTGGCCAAGTCCGAGCCAGAGCCTAGTTAGCTCGGCTCGTTGACAGCCCTAAATTGTCGTGTGCATTCAGTTAACATCACTTTGGAACGACGTGAAGTGTGAACGTGAACTGGACGATCAAGGGCTTCACATTATAAGTTTCTCCACAACAGTCCAAAGAGAAGTGTCTATTAGGTGAGTCAATTGAGGCATTACCTTCCTCTAAACTTTTGGCTTGATTTAGTCTTGACCATACATTCTTCTTTCGGTAGAGAGATATTGTAAAGCAAGTTCAAGTCAACTACAGAACGCATACCGGATAACTACCGGAATGGATGTAGGCTGGAAAAATTAGGGGAGACTAGAAAGAGGTATACAGAAGTTATGTTCAACATCATTTGTTCGCTTGTAAATTTCCTGTTTTGATTTGTTCTCCATCCATCCGGTCCATACCGTCCGGTCCGTACCATCTGGTCCGATCTTAAGCCACCATAAAATTATTGTATCAAATGGCTTTGGATCAGACCGGTCCAACCGATACTGGTATGGCCTGGCCGGTACAACCAGTCCAACCGATCCAAAGCTTTGTTTTTGTTTTTTTCTTTTAATTTATAAATGGAACGGTCCAGCAGCTCTCGTCGTCTCGACATAGACCGGTCCGGTGCCGACAAATCCCGATTGGAACCACCGGCCCAAAGACTGATCAATTTTTTTATGAGTGATCCAACTTTTGTATTGGGTCCAGACTGGCTGCTATCGCCGGTCCGTGATCGCAAGACTTAGGCTACATTTGGCTGCTATCGCCGGTCCGTATCGCAAGACTTAGGCTACATCTGGCTCGACTTGTGCTTATGGATAAGCACTTATTGGCAGCAACAATGAACTGCTATTTGAAGAAAATAGGGTTTGGTAAATACATTTATCCAAGTGCTTATAAAAATTTAGGGGTAAAATAAGTATTTTAAAAATATTACTAAAATTGTGAAATAACTTAACGCTCAAGAACTTTGGGAGACGCTGCTCTCACCAACTTTTTCTCATGGGTAGATTTCCACTACTGCTTATGGTAAGCACTTGCACGTAAGCGCTACCAAACACATTTAATTTTGAAAAGTGCTTGTAGACCAAACACATTTAATTTTGAAAAGTGCTTCTACAAGCGATAGGCTACAATAAGTACTTATAGAAGCAGGGCCAAACGCAGCCTTAAATCCTTGACAGCACGTTTAGACCGGTTGATACCAATATGAAAAGATCCTAACAATGACATTACTGGTGACCGAGGGATCGTTTGTGATATTTTGGCGTGTTCAAGGTCGTGGCCAGCACACCATTGGTTCAACAGCGTTAGCTACATCAGATTGAACTCATCTAAAGTATATTTCTGCTTAGTAGCTTCACCATGCAAATGCATATTCGCTGTACATTCCATTGGCAGCATCAAAATTCAAAACAAATAAATGCAACAAGGCTTACTTATATCGGGGAAATATGAATCTGGCACCGGATTCCTGCAACCATTTCTTGTCTTATTTATGAAGATGACTACAATTACCCACGATGATGATGATGCTTAGGAAAATATTTTCTCCACACCCAACAAAAATTGAAATAAAATCCCAACGCTCAATAATTTCGTCAACAAAAAACAGACTTGAACTAAATTCTCCCAGCAGCAGCTCCCCCCATCCCATCCTATTCAGTTCCTTATTCAGGCATCCGCAAATCTGGCAATAAAGAACAAAAAGGATCAGGAATTCCAATATTTGGGCAAGTATAAATAAACAGGGTTTCAAGTCTTGGGATCTTGGATCAGACCGGTCCTGGACAATTCCGATCCAAATCGGTAATACCAGCCAATCCAGATCCGATCCAAAAGTTGGTCGACCATAAATAAAAAAAATAAAAAAAAAAAAAAACTTGGATCAGCCGGACCGGCTGTACTGGTTGGTATCGGACCGGTCCAGGCCAATACCTGTTGGATCGTCGGTTTTATAAATTAAAAAAAAAAAAAAAAAACTTTGGGTCTGTTGTTG
>JAUPMG010000001.1:20913795-20925730 GCA_031762675.1 Pachysandra terminalis
TTAATTGTGGTAAGAGTACTTGCATTGAGATTAGATACAAGGGGGTTAGTTTGGGGCTTGCATTAGGTGGAAGGAGGCTTATTGAGTGGATTCTCTTAAACTACTATATCAAAATTGTCAAGATATATTTTTTTTTAGTAAATTTTTAAAATGAAACTCATATCGTTACTTTCTCGTATTTTAACGTTGTATTAGTATTTTGTCATTTTTTGCTCAAAAACTTTGTAGTTCCATTTGCAATAATCAAAGTCAATCACACAACATAGAATCTAGCCCCATAATGAGGCTCACAACACAAACTTCCTCTTCGAAGCTTGGATAGAAATCCTTGAAACACGATAAAATACTATTTTATGGTTATATTGAATGTTGGCTTATTTGTTTATATTTGATGTCCTTTTTCACTAAAGAAAATGGTGGAAAGCTATACATTACATTTGTTGGGATCATTTTTCTCTATGCCAATATTTACACACACACGCACGCACGCACGCACATATATATATATATATATTTCAGGAGTGATTTCGGCCAGTGTTGTAACCGAACTAATAAAGGATCACATATTTAAGGAATTTTTATACCTGCTGTCATTATTTACTGATATACGAGTAATTAGAATACATTTAAATGCCGCAAAAACAACATAGAAGAAGAAAATATGAAGGTAATATCCAAATATATGATCCAAAATGTCTTAATCACAACCTCATAAGTCTAGATATAGATTTGGAATGACTTGGAGTCATGATGCCTATCCTGAATAAAATAATAAATTATGGATATGCATTAGCTTATCATTGTATTTATCGGATTTTTGCTTTTTGTAGAGCTGCTTAATTTTTAAATCTATTATTAGTGTCAATTAAAACAAAATTATGTGATTTTTTACACAAAACCAAAAAAATAAATAAATCTTGATCTTGTGAATTTCCTGCCTGAGGTTCGATATTCCTTTGTGGGAGCTATCTAGATGCATCAAATGGATGTACATACATGTGTGTGTGTGTGTGTGTGCATCTGTCTATATATATAATTATATATTTAGTAAACAAACCAAATGTTTGTAAAAAAGTAAAGATTTTTTTTTTTTTGAACTTTAAACACTATCATAGTTTCTAGGCCCTGAAAACCTCTTTCTGATAAGGAAATCCTCCAATCTTGCCCTTTTTTCCTTTAATTTTAAAAAAGTTGGAAGATTTGGTTTAGAAACCCAACTTATACAAGGATGGCTAAAAAAAGGTGTTTATGAGGCTTAAATTTTGTCTGAAATTTTTGTTTGTGCCAGAAAAAATGCTGACAATTCCATAAATTTCACTGAAAATGGTGAAGACAGTATCTTCAGGGAGCAGAAGGTGAAAATTTCGGTGGATGCATGGTGGTAGGACTACGAAAGAAAGGGAAAAGGGCGTTGCTACTTTAACCTGTATTCAACTCTTCAATTAAAACTGTTGTCATAGCCTTCCCATTCCCATCAAAGCTCACTTAGAAGTTAAACAGGGGGTGTGGGGAGGGGTTTGTATTGAAGCTTGTTTGGGAAAATGAAGTCTTGGGGCTAGTGGTGGAATTACTAGTAGTCACTGGTTTTTCTCTTTTACTAGTAGGAACTGGAAATGATTCTTGCTACAGGCTCAGACTAGTTTCAAAAGGGTAATTGATTAGCAGGCAGGGAAACTAGATGTTTTAGCACCTTTTTTTGCCATGGTTGTTAGGAGTTAAATTTTAGGTTTGCTATTGTATCTATTATGAATAAATTAAGGATTGGAAATATATATTTACTGACTATTTTGTCCATACGCTAGTCTATTTCTTTGGATAATTCTTGTCATTTTCCCAAGGGCTTTCTAATTGGATTCTAGAAGGATATATAATTGTCGTTTACTAGAAGATATATATTCACATCATCAATTATACACAAAAAAAAAAAGAGGATTCTAGAAGGATAATCTTCTCCTGTCTCCAGGATCCATGTCATAAAAGCTTTAGCAAAGTTCTACGCTGGCTGCAGCCCTCTGTCACCTTGGGCTTTGGACCGGCAGTTTAGAAAGGATCTAGTAATTCGGAAAAAAATCAATTGGGATATGGTATTTTGATGGATTTGCATCACGGAACAGGATTCATGTTGCCTACTGGAAATAGTTGGGATGGGGCGTTTAGTTGTTGTTTTTGTTTTTCTGGTTTTAAATTCCATTTCTATTTATATCTTATGGTCCGGCTGCTTGTGTTTTTTCTACACTATTTTAGTGCCAACTTCATTCCTCGGTTGACTAATATGTATAATGTTTTTAAAGGAGTAGGGTTCAACAAAGCACTGGCGCCACAAATAATTTGCAATGGCGTTCAGGAAATATGTTACCTCCCCCAATAGATGACTACTGCAGCAACAGCACTGCTTCTATGGCCAAACCAATCATCAAAAATGGCGCGAACGTAAGATTTTCTATGTTAACCTTCACTTTATTGCAAGATGGAACTTTTTTCTTCTGTCTCTTTTGGTAAATAAGCTGTTTTCTAGTGAGCTTTCTCACCCAAGCGATGTTGGTTGAGATTTGAACTCAGGTCTGTTGGTATTCCACGATCAGACCTCACCACCTTGGTATGCACCAGTTAAAGAGGCACGACTGAATTTCTGTTGTCATAGGCAGTGATTTCTGACTTGTCTCTTTTCTGTTTTTGATAATTGATAATAATATTGCCATCTTACGATATATGGTTGAGGAAAAAAAAATATCATTCCTAGTATGCATTGCACTTTGTCTTAAGTTGAATAGATGTGAAGATGACTTTTAATTTCAGCTGTGGAACTTACTTGACTAGATATGGGTGTGGACAGTGATTAGTGCAATGCATTAATATTGATTGGAACTTTTTTTCGTCCAGCAAAATACTGCAAGTCAGATTAGAGGTTCTCCTCCTGATGGTAGCTCTGGAAGATCTATATCACTTCCAGTGGCAGCCTCATGGTACGACACTTACTGATATGTCTTCTCCGTTGCTTTATGAGTTACTAGTGCTAAAGTTCTTTGTTAACATCATCAGGGGAATGCGTGTCTCAAATATCCTGCAACCAGCTTCAAGTTCGGCATGTTCGAATGGACCTGCCAAACAAAAACCTGACACATGGAGTTGTTCGTTGGTACAACCAACAACAGTTGCAAGCACAAGTCAGTCTTCTACACCGCTTGCTGATATAGGAAATACATATATGATATCTGAAGAGAGTCCTGCATGTCAACCTAATGGTCAGTTGGGACGACTTGAACCTACAAAGCAGTATGCTGTCAGGGATAGCCGAACAACTGTATCAGATATATCTGCATTGTCTGTCCCAGTTGCTGCTTCTTGTATACCTGCGTCTAATGATAAGGATAGAGGTACCCTGCCTACCAACACTATAAATTCTGTTGAAATTTCTGGACAGTCTTCTGGTTCTGGTCCAGATAAAGATGGGAATTTTATTGAAGATGGAAGGGTTCAGAGTCTATGCTCTGGATTGTTGTCAATGAACATTGAAGGGCATCCTGGTAATGAACAGGTGGAAGATATCATACCTAATAGTTTAGTTTCCAATTTCGTTGGATCATCTGGAAATCAAGGGTTACGGAAATATTCTGGTGAGCAATATAGGGAACATTGCTCACCAGAATATAGGGAACATTTATCCTTGCCAACACCAAGAAAAGCTGCCTTAGTAGCATCCAATGGGATATGTGCTATAAGGAAACAGTCAGAATGGAGATCAGATTCGCATTTGCAAGTGTTGGGAGAGGCACGTGGTGAAGTAGAAGATGCTGTGTTAGCTTTTGATAATCAAAAACTAAACAACATTGAAGATGTCAGTTATTCATCGTATTTGCCTGGTGCATCTCATCCGCCAAAGCAACCAAATCATTCAAGCAGTCATTTTTCTCGGCAGAATGAAGCTAATAGTGCAAGTAATATTAATGCAGATCCTGGAATTGTACATAAAACGTTTGATGAAGCTTCTCGTCTATATACATCTTGTAATTCGGTATCATTTAATGGATATAATGAGAACAGCAACTCTGCTGGATTGGATGGGGTTTTTGAGCGTTCCAACTTGTTCTCAAATGCAGAAAAAGGGAAGTACATAGGAAGATTTGATGATAATATGACTAATGTAGAAAAAAATCCTGCCTTAGACATGGGGGAGAGTAGCATAATCTCTAATATCTTGTCAATGGATATTGATGCATGGGATGATACATTGACTTCACCACGCAAGTTAGCTAGATTGTTGGGTGAAACGGATAAACAGCATGGTTCTCTTAAATTATCAAGTTCATGGAAAGGACAAAATAGTAACCAATCCAGGTTCTCATTTGCAAGACAGGAGGAATTTCCAAATCAAGCAAATGATATGGAGCCATTGGACATGCCAAAGGAATGTCCATACCCACAGGATTCTTTGGAGAACAGGGCATATTTGGAGAAGTCTCGGAATGGTTTTTCATCAATTAGTTTTGAGGAATCAGATACTTCTTTTAGCAGCCATCCTATGATGTCTCCTAGCAGCCATCCTATAATGTCGTCTAGTAAGCTTCCTGGTGAGTATTATTGATTCATTATAGACAGTTCTATTTATTTTTTCGGTTCCTATAACTGGGTATTACATGTTATTGGTATGATGGAATATATTTTTAGCTATGTGTTCCTTTGTCAAATTGTTACATGGTATTTGTGGATGTGTTTCCTTTTGATGGATTTCTTTTTCTTTTTTCCATTTATGTTTTGGTTTTATGGTGTTATTTAAATGTGGGATGAGGAAGCATAAGTCTAGTGCTAGTAGGTTGGGAAGGGACTTCTTTCGGTTGGGTGTTTAAACAAGTTTCAGGTTGATAGGTGTTTAAAAATCTTTTTCTGTTTGCATTAGGTGTTTTCCTTGCAGATATCTGTTGTATTTTTAATCAGAAGTATAACTTTGTCATTTAATTAAGCTGGCTATTATCCGAGACGCTTTACAATTCTGTCAATCCGTAGATGTTGTTCTTCATCGACATCTAAATAGAAGAACAAAGACATTGCCTTGAAAACCTTCTGGACAGGTTATTCATTAGTTGCCAAAGTATTGTTACATTAGATTCTGAGAAATTAAGAACATAAATATTAGAAAGAAAATGAATGGAAAGGAATTCAAGAGACTATATTAGAATCACCTGAATAATCGATTTGGTGGATTTTAAGTGTTCTTATATTTTTATTTGAAAATATTTATCTCATGAAAATAATTTTGGATTGTCTATACTACATCAAGTAAAATTTTTAATAATGTTTTTTTTAATCGGTCAGTGGTGGAAGGCACTTTTCTTTGACTTTTACAATTGGTCCAAAATGGTGTGGATGATAGGTGGTTGTTAATCTACTGGTTGAATGAATGATGTTAAGGTGGCTGTCCTGATATCCACACCAGTGAACTTGACCCATCCAGGAATGTCATTGGCTTCATGTTTAGAAGTTTCAAAGTAATGCCATTTTTGGGCAGTGGCATTGGAGACAGCCTTAATAGTAGTTCCTTAAAACTCATGGTCAATGTTTCAAAGTAATGCCATTTTTGGGCAGTGGCATCGGGGACAACCTTAATAGTAGTTCCTTAAACTCATGGTCACAATGTTCGTATTTGCTATAAACAACTTAAGTAATTGTATTAGTTACAGCTTGAGCCTTGAAAATTCTTTATTTATATTTTTTTCATTAAAAGTTTGGAAGCCTTTAAATCTAACCAGTATTACTGTCCATTTCAATTACATTATGTGCAGGTTTTCCTTTAGCCTTCTTTAAATTGCCATTGTAATTAGATAATTTTTACATGTCTTGGCACCTAATATTCTAGATCAATGACTTGAAGCACATGATGAAATGACAATGCATCATAAGATTTGTAATCTTTGTATTTCTGTAGTCAATACATGTACAGTTTCATTATGCATTCCGTGTGTTTTGGGACAAGGGAAATATAGGTAGCACTTTCCAGCCTTTGATGCATCCAAGGTGGAGAAGAAATCTTTAGATCCTATATTAATACTGAACTGAATTATTCTGGAAATGATCATTTCTTCTGTACTTGATTTCTGCATTCTGTTGATTCTTTGTATCTGCCAAGTATCCTTTGTATTTATTTCAACTCCACTTAGAAGTTGGTTATTTGGATCTCATATTCTTTCATTCCATGTTGCACTTTAATTAACGGCATTGATTGTTGCTTGTTTGCGAGTAGATTTTAGTAATTTTCTATTGTATCTCAAGCAATGCCATTTTTGGTGCTGGTTTTAGAAATCCTTTACCTTAGCTCATTTTCAATCCTTTTTTTTTTTGAAAACAGTTTCGAGAGCTCAAATATCAGTTCCACCTGGATTTTTGTCTCCAAGCAGAGCACCTCCTCCTGGGTTTTCTTTCCATGAGAGAATGGACCAGGCTTTAGAAGCCACTTCAGGTACCCTATTTTCTAAATTTCCTTGCAATTGTTTCGGTAGTGATGCATGTAATCTGGATTTTTACCCATTTTCCCCGTTTCACCCCCTTTTGCAGGGCATCGTTTGTTTGAGGCTTCGTCCTTGCAGAGAAATCAGTATCAGGTATCCGCAACCGGACATTTTGGCAGCATTGGAGATGTAGAGCTTATTGATCCTGCAATATTGGCTGTTGGTAAAGGTAGACTTCCAAATGGAGTGAATAACTCGGGTTTAGATTTGCGGTTAACGCTTCCACCCCAGCTTAGTGCCTCTGAAAATGAGGCGGCAAGACTTCAGTTGTTGATGCAGCAATCTATTTCTGCACATCAGAATTTGAAATTTTCGGATCATATTGGAGATAGGT
Source organism: Pachysandra terminalis (assembly GCA_031762675.1). NCBI lineage: Eukaryota > Viridiplantae > Streptophyta > Magnoliopsida > Buxales > Buxaceae > Pachysandra > Pachysandra terminalis. The sequence continues at coordinate 20,920,630 of JAUPMG010000001.1, forward strand.
TTTCTCCTTTGAATGATGTTTATGGTATTCCCTCGAGGATTATGGATCATCAATCCCATGCCAGTAATAATCTATCCCCGTTTTCACAGTTGTCATTCCAACAGTCTAGAAATGCACGCTTGTCAAATGGCCATTGGGATGGCTGGAATGAGGCTCAAAGTGGCGGTAGTGATCTTGGTATGGGAGAGCTCCTTAGAAATGAGAGAATGGGACTGAACAAGTATTTTCAGGGCTATGAGGATTTAAGGTTCCGGATGCCTAGTTCAAGCAACGTATATAATAGAGCATTTGGGATGTGATTTCAGTCGGGAACGAGGCTGAATTTTGTTTGCTTGGGAATTCTATACACAGCAGCAGCAGACGTGACCATGAGCATGTTGACGGTATCTGCTCTCGAGGTGACCATGAGCATGTTGACGGTATCTGCTCTCGAGGGGTGATATGACTCAGACATGGGGATGGGGTCATTGGGCAGCAGCTTGTTTCTGTTGTAGGAGCTTGGATGGATGGAGGAAACCATTTTTGTTTCGGAAAGTTGTTTGGCTTTCCGTTTACTTCCTGGTAAGGACAGTTACTTTGTTCATTCTGTCCAGTGTTTGTGTCTGTCAAATTATAAAGTTTTTGGTATGAAATGATTTTTGTCAAGATTGAATTACTGCTTCTATCATGGGATATATCTTATTATGCTGTTTTGGCAGGTAAGCTTGGTTATGGAATATGCTCTGCTGTCTGTTCAATTGGGCTACAGGTTAATCCTCTGGATGGGATTTGCTTTGGTCACTGGGGAAAGAGAAAACCAGGCCATTACAGTCTGACAACCGAAGAAGTAAAATTATAAAATCTATTTTTTTGATTTGAGTTGGAAAATCAGGCCTTGCGGGAAATAGGGATTTTTATGTAGTAGATGCAGAGGAAGGAAATTCATCTTTTATTATTCGTGTTGTTTCTATGTAACAAACTCTTTATTGCTCAGGTCCATTTGAGATCTTAAGGGCTTTTTTTGTATTTTTTATCTTTATCCCCTGTTTAAGCCAATATCTTGTGATCTGGAAAGATCGCCACTACAGTAAGGCATACACTAAATTCAACCAACGGATAGTCCAAAAGAGCACGCACTAAACAAAAGTAATAATAAATATAGCCTTTAAGCAACCAAATTAAGGGTGTGTTTGCCATTGCTCTTGGAAGAAGTGATTCCTTTAAAATTGATTCTTATAAAGTGCTCCATAAGACCTGCTTTAGAGGAATGAAAGATGTTTGGTAAACACTTGTTGAAAAAGTTAGATTTGTAAGAAGTTTGTACACTAATAAATCTATTTTTAATCGGAGTATTGTTTGTGCAGATGACATGGGTAAATTAGGTATTTTATTAGTTTTAAAGGGGCATATAAGACTATAAGTCATATTTTGGTAAAACCTCAACTGATTCTCACAAATATGATTTCAGAAGCAAAAAATAGCAGCTTCAAAAAATATCAAAGTTTGGATGAAGTGATTCTTGCGGAATCGCTTTTCATTTAGATTTATCAAACACTTATTTATTTATTTGAAGCGCTTTTGGGCTTAGGAATCACTTTTAGGGCACGAAGAAGCAACGCCAGACACACCCTAAAGTGATCAGTTAATGAGAGTGGAAGTAGAAACAATACTTTGCACTCAATTTAGGCCCATTCTATAGTTTGGGTTGGGCTTAACAGGGCCTGACTGGCTTATATTCTAATTGTTGTAGTACATGTTCATTCTTGTCAAGTAAATCTCATGTCTATTGTGTTATTATTGTTATTAGGAGAATTCTATTATGTCGACGTCGGCGTAGCACCAACTGGTGGTTAATGGTTGAGACTTTATACAAAAAAAATAAAAAAAATTGATGGTTGTAAACTAAGTTACCAGCGCGTAGAGCAAGAGCACCAATTTCAAAAATGCCCTAGAGTATAGAGCGTCTTTAGTGTTATATATATATTAATTTGATTTATAGACATATTCTTACTTAAATTAAAAAAAAAGAATAAAAATTAATTACTTTTTAATATATTAAATTATATAATAAATATGGTAAAAAAAAATAAAAATATTTTATTAGATAAATAGTAGATATGAAGTATCAAGTAGAGTACAAATAAAGAAAGAGAGATCTATAATATTTTGTTGTAAAAACTCAGACATGTATTTTCGTAATATGAGAGAGTTTTGTTGTCTAATTCACAGTTGTAAAAGGCTATTGGACATCTAAGCACCTGCATTCGCGCGCGGAACGCAAGAGCGGCACACTACTTGGACGAATTAGGTAACTAAAGGTTGTAGAACTATTCAAATTAACAAATGTGGGCACTGTTATTATTTTTGTTTTAAGCTGGTTTTGGAAAAACTTGCAATTGCGACATATGCTTTGTTAATATTTCTTGCCTATATATATTAAATTCATTCTTACCTATATCAGGGTGAGGCCCAAGTATTTTTTAATCAGATTGGGCTTTCAAGATCAATAGATCCCGTGTTGAGCAGTGTCGAGCTACATGGTAAATACCCTATCCGAGCATCAATTTTTGCCACGTGGCTATTAAAAGGGCTTTGGAACAAGATAAAATCATCCACCCAGAAATAAATAGAAGCTTTTAGGTCTTTTGTCCCCTCTATAATAAGGAGCTCAGCTTACCCATCTACTCTCTTTGATTGATAGCAAGATCCTGATCCTCAATCATCAATGCAAACAATTTTTTTTCTCTTTCCCCTTCGAAGTCCTTGGGTCCTACCCATCTTTGCAATTAAATCCAAGTCGAACTTCAAACAATTTCTAATTAACCACCGATGTGTGGTTCAGCTACCTGGTAGCAAGCTAGGCTCTAGTGAGCGTCTTTAGAGGTAAGTCTGGATTTTGAATCTCACTAGAAGCACTCGTGGTCAGGGACTTACCATCCTGTGGATTAGTCTCGCACCCAAATAAGTGCAGGGATACTATGTGGTTAAGACAAAAAAAAAAAAACAATTGCAAATTTATTATGAGGGCAAAATTGTAAAATATTGAACTATGGTAATAACAAGTTTATTTATGTTATTAAGTGAATGATATTGTATTAGAACAAATATCATAACAAAACTGTCGTAAGGAAAAATTGTTCTATTTTTCTTTAATGCTTATGAGTAAGAACTTATCTGTTCATTGTTATCAAATATACATTTACAAAAGTATTTTAATAAGTTTTTTTTCAAAAATAAAAGAAAATAAGTGATCGTTCTTGTAAGAAAGTATACGTGGACCAATGGCATGCCTGCCTTAGCGACGTGGAACCAAAACATCAACATTTGTGTTGGGTGCAGATCTTCTATGATCTTCTTGATCACATAAAACATTTGGAGGTTGAAATGTGTCTACAGGTGGGCACCGTTAAGAAGGGTGAACTACAATTTTTTAAAACCCTTAGAAAAAGGTAAATCTGGGGTGCTCACCACTTTAAAGTAGAAGCTAATTAACGTGATGGGCCAGCCTAGGACATACGTCAACCTCCTATGAGGTTCCCAGGAGGTTTCTTATGATCTAGATCACATAAGATCCTCACCCATAATCCATATGTGTTGGTACTTGGTTTGGTATATAGATTATTTGGTCTCCTTTTTTTTGGGGGGGGTGACCACATAGATTTGGTCTCAATGTCCCTAAATGGATAGTGCATCATTGTCACTTACCTTAATATATAAGACACTTTTTGCTAAATAAAGTATTAAAAAAAAAGTCAAAATTTGCCTTCTGAATCAAAAGCCATACATTTTTTTTTTGTTCTTAACCGCGTGGTGTCCCCACACCCATATAGGTGTGGGACTAATCCACGTTCAGGGGATTGGGATCTTATGTGCTAGGATCCCTTGTGCTCTTTGTGTGCAGAGACAAACCCCGGTCGGGATCACACCCAAGGGTGAAAATACCATTTTGCGTCCTGGGGTTTGTCTTTACAGAATCCCAACACATAAGATTCTAGCTCTGTTCAAAACAAGAGCATTAAAGTTAAACCCCTGGCTACAAGTGCTCCTAATGAGATTCGAACTCTAGACTTACCTCCAGAGATGCCCACTGAACCACACATCGGTGGTTAAAAGCCATACATCTTGAGCCTTGGCAAAATCAGCTCCTAGAAATGTTAATAGTAAGTGCATGATCAGTAACATCAGCTACACATGACATTGGTACAAAGTACATACCCTTACATCTCTCTTACACGCGCACACACAAATACAAGGCGTATATACAGAAAGATACTATCTGATCACAACCTTATGTTCCTTGTCTCGGAAACAGGCTACGGCCACCTATGGCCGTTAGGCGTTAACTTTTCCTTTTAGAGCAAGACAATACAGAGGGGATAGAAAAAAAAGGTAAGTGTTTGTAGTGGAAACAGTGATGACCAAAGTGTAGGGTCCCATCGTATCATCACCACCAAGTACATTTCCCTTTCAGAGACAAACAGTTCTTCAACCAACAATCAATCATCCATCATTCTTCTTCTTATTCTTTCTTTTGTTTTTTTCCTTTTTTTTTTAGGGTATTTAACCTTAATCCAACGTTTAAAGTCTTGGGATCGGAGATTGAACCTGTCTCGGCCGATCAAAATTTGTATTGTCAATTTTTTTTCTTTTATTAAATTTAAAGTTTTTTAGATCGACCGGACACAACAATTGTATCCGGCTTAAGACCGGACTGGTCTTAGCCGATCCTAATACGGTATCCGATCCTTGAAACCTTGCATCAATTTTCACACTTCTTTTTGTTCACTTTGTGTGTCTTCGTCGCGTTGGTTGGTCACGAGACCTCTTCCCCGTACACAAGGGGGACATGGGAAGACCCTCTTTTTTCAGGAGTAACTATAAAGGCGTAAAGAATCGGTTCCTGCCCTGAATACAACAACTTAAGGCTTTACCGTTAAGACAAGCGACACCTTCGAACTTTTTAGTAGTGGAAGTAAGTAATAGTTACCCTTATCCTCGACCGACCGATACAGACCGGCCTTCTCCCCGGGTCAATGCACAGTCCGGTTTTACAATCACACACTTGAAACAGGAACCCAAAAAGACAAAGAAGGGTGCGCTGAATGAATCAAATCCCCTTTCT
>JAUPMG010000001.1:20925830-20937836 GCA_031762675.1 Pachysandra terminalis
GAGGTACCCACGTGGCAGCAATCCAACGGTGCTGTATGGATTGCTGTAACCCTTAAGCTGTAGAGGATGCGAGCCCACCAAAGTGTAGTGTAGTGTCCCATCTTATCATCAAGTATACTTCTTTTTTCAGAGAAACAGTTCTTCAACCAACAATCAATCATCCATCAATCTATTTATTCTTTTTCGTTATTTAACCATTCATCAATCCAAGGTCAATCTATTTATTCTTTTTCGTTATTTAACCATTCATCAATCCAAGGTATAAAGTCTTGGGATAGGATAGGTCTTGGCCGACCTGATCCGGATCGATCCGGGCTACCATTCAATCTGTATTGGGTACAAAATTTGTTGGGTGCTTTTGAGTCTTCTCAACTCCAAAAGCTAATTCAAGAGGTGAGGCTTTCTCTTATACTTATAAATCGATCACTTAGCCCCTTTCACAATGTAGTGTAGTGTCCCATCTTATCATCACTACCAAATATACTTCTTTTTTCAGAGACAAACAGTTCTTCAACCAACAATCAATCATCCATCATTCTATTTATTCTTTTTCGTTATTAAACCATTCATCAATCCAAGGTATAAAGTCTTGAGATAGGGTCGGTCTTGGCCGACTTGATCCAGATCGATCCGGGTTACCATTCAATCTGTATTGGGTACAAAATTTGTTGGGTGCTTTTAGGTCTTCTCAACTCCAAAAGCTAATTCAAGAGGTGAGGCTTTCTCTTATACTTATAAACCGATCACTTAGCCCCCTTCCACAATGGAAGTGGGATAACCCAACAATCTCCCCCCTCACACATCGGGTCCTAGATCGATTTACCATTGACCCGTCTCTCCTTACTCCTGAATCGGAGATTGTTGAAACTCAGGTTCTGATACCAGTGTTGAATGGTCTTGGGCCTTCTCAATTCCAAAAACTAGCTCAAGAGGTGAGACTTTCTCTCACACTTATAAACCGACCACCAGCCCCTTTTACAACCGATGTGGGATCCCAACAAAATTTATATTGTCATTACAATATCGGTTGCTTGACCAACGATATTGGTCGGGACTGGCCAGACCAATACCCGCAGACTGGTTGTATTGGTTCAAATTGGTCTATATCGATATCGATTTGATCTAAAATCTCTCAATATAACAGTTGTATCGTGGTTTAAGACTGGACTAGTCCTTGTCAATCCTGATATGGCCTGCCGGTACAGACCGGATCATTCCCATCCTTGAAACCTTGTATTAATTTTCAAACACTTCTTTTTGTTCGCTTCATGCACTGCCGCTGTGTCTTAACATCAAGACAAGAACCTTTAGGAAGTGGTTTTATTTTGGTGGGCCGCGTTTGTTGGTCACAAGACCCATGTCCCATAGGGGAGACAAGACTCGAAAGGACCCTTCTTTTTTAAAAGCAACTATGAAGGCGGGAAAAACCAATCCCGCGCCTTATATACAACGATCTAAGACTTTAGCTAAGACAAGCGGCACATTCATACCTTTTGATAGTGGAAGTAAGGGTTACCCTCAGCCTTCACCTTATATCACTGTAATTCCCTCGACCGGTCGTTACAGACCGGCCTTCTCCTCGGGTCAATGCACAGTCCGATTTTTCAATCACACACTTCAAGTCATGATCCGGATCGGCCGGTCTGTATCGAGATCAGTAAGGATGAGTCTGATCCCAAGCCACAATACAACTATTGTATCAAGTGGCTTTGGATCGGACCGGTCCAACCGATACCGATTTGGATTGGCCAATTCGGACCGGCCTAATGATTGGTTGGCTGATCCAAATTTTTTTTTTTAAATTTATAAAATGAATGATCTAGCGGCTCAGATTGGTTCGATATCGACCAGTACAACCGGTCCGACAACCGATACCACTGTTCCAACGACTAGTCCGGCCGATCCAATTTTTTTTTTTAAGGACAATCCAACTGCTTGGATCGGACCCAAATCGACTGATACCAGACCGGAATGCTGATCCATATAAGGATCGGCCAGAACCGGTCCGATCCGCAATTCAGAAAATAAAAACCTTGCTTCACACAGGAACCAAAAAACGACAAAGGAAGGTGAACTGAATCTAGTCCCCTTTCTTGTGGAGCTTCACGCCTGATCCGGACTCCTGACTCATTGACTTCCTCGATCTTGCGGTTATTACAGGATCTCGTGCGTAAGGACTCAGGACAATAAAAAGTCTCAAACAGTCTACTTTGGGTATTACGGCATATAGGGAATAACTCTACTAGCTTATTAGGCCCCTATTATAGCAATGACCGTGACATGAACCCAACGAATAAAAACGAGAGAGCTCTAAGCAAAAGCTTTGGAAATTGGAGATCATGAAAGAGAAATAGAAGTTTTTTTTTTCTCCAAAAAATCATTAATATCTCTCTCTTCTTGCCTACACACGTGGAGGAGAGGCTTTTATCTAACGCAGCTTAGGGCCTGTTTGACTTAGGATCCTACAAATGGAAGGGCTTCGTTCAAAAATGTTTTGAATCAAAGCCATTAGTTAAAAATTACGTTTAAAATGAAAAGATAAGTTTATCGTTTAAAAGTTTTACTTAGACTACGTTTGATATTGCTTCCTAATTGGAGAAACGATTCCTTCATAATTGATTTTTATAAAGTGCTTTGTAAAAACTGTTTCAAATAAATATTTAAAAAATGCTTTTAGGTCAAGTATTATAAAATAATATGAGGATAATATAATCTCAATCAAATTGTCACTTAAATGACTAAACCGATTCCTTCATAAGCAATTTGAAGAAGAGGGAGTCATTGCTTCAAAGAATTAACGTTTCAGTGAAGCATTTCATTTGAAATTGTTTCTTTGACGTGTTTACCGCTTAATGTGTATGGTTAAAGAGCTTCTTGGCCCAAGAATCACTTCTAAGGCTCAAAGGAGCAAAACGAACATGCCCTCAAATTTAAAAATAGCTCCATACTTGTTTCACCAAAATGGACTTTTTAAAGAAATGCTTCCATTCAAAGCAACTTTCAAAAGTAATCAACAAACACCCAAGCATTGGGTTAGAAGCCCTTTTAAGTTAAGGAAGGGATTCCAGAAAGCTACGCCAACAAGACCTTAATAAGACATACAAACTCTCTCTCTCTCTCTCTCCTCAGGTCTCAAGTCTCAGCAGCCTCACCAGTAGTAGCAGCAGGTCGCAGCCAGCAACAGTAAACGATGACAGATAGAATCATATTTACATATTACGAGAGCCAGAAGAAAGTCTACAAATACGGGGTAACCCCCCACTTTAGAAACTATCAGAGACTTGACTACTCAGAGTTCATATTCTATATCCCAACACACACTTCGTTCCATTCTGTTAAGACCTACTCAAGCCTTAGTAGCATATCAACACACAAAATCTTGCTCCATATTATAGTACTACAGATCAATTAAATGTAACACTCTGGTTTCTTCACAATTGTTTACCCACCAGAGTTTGAACGTGGAACATTGTAGTGGATGAGCTAGTAGTAAGAAGCATTGGAGGCGGATGTGAACGTTGTTGGCGGAGGGAAATGGCGGTTGTGTGTTGGGTTCAGAGGATGTGGTGGGGGAAGGGCGACCGATGAAGAAGTGGTACTTGATGAAGAGAATCCTGATGATGCTGCAGCAGAGAACAATGACATTGGAGTAGCACCACCATCCTGGCCGTGCATTTGCCAAGCCCCCCAGTTCAAGAGGCCCGGCGAATGACCTACTTCGATCCTCTTCCCTATTGCTCTTTCCTGTCCACGATACAACAAATATGATATTAAAATTTTAACCCACACGAGTTAGCTCAACTGTTAGGCTTTCTAGCTCAGGAACTGGAGGTCCCAGGTTGGAGTCCCCGAGCTTACCTGATATATGGTCCTTGCGGGTGGGGGTACAATCCCTAGCATCCATTGTGAAAGACCATTCTATTAGCATCTCTTATTGCATTCTTTTAGAATATTTAAATAACATTTGAAGATTGATCAAGTATGATAAACTATTGTTGAAAAATAGTAACATAAAGAAGAGCAAACACCTTGTAAGTTGCTAATGTAATTGTTATGTAATATCAGAGCTGGTAAAGCTCGTCATCTAACCATTATTTGAGGTCTTCTCTTACAATAGCTAAAATGCAAAAAACAGAAAGAAAATACTTATCCCACGTTTCTCTACCTCCCATTCATTCTAATTCATGACAAATTGCAAATCCTTTTAGAGAGAAGGTTGTCAAGGTGGGGGGGTGGAATTTGCACTAAGTGAGGTAGGTGTTCAGCTGTGAGCAGAAGGTTTGGCAAGCCAAGATACGCTTTCGCTGGAATTTCAAGACTCAGATGGAAAAACAACAAGAACAACTACTATTTAAGCTATAAATGAGGAAATCCCAGCTTAAAATTTTGTTAGAGGTAGTGGCTCATATTCACTAGTCTCTAGATCCAAGGGGGAGGGACTTAAGGGGCCCCATGGTGCAGAGCGAGCGGTAAGAGTATATTGCGGATTTGCCCTATATATCAGGTAGGAGTATAAGTTGTAACCCTAATTCGTTTTTGACATATTGGAAACTTCTCTCTCTTGGACGTAGGCTTTACTGAACCACGTATATTTGTGTGCATCGTTTGATCTTCGTTTTACTGTGTTTATTATTATTGCTTGATCCCGATCAACAAAATTCAAGATGAATTGCAATAGAAATGATTACAATGACTTGTGTTTAGAGAGGTATGCCAGTGAGAATATATATCAGATCCTATCTAGTTTGAACATTTATAAGCTATGGTGCAGAAATGCAAAGAAGTTGTGTTTTATTTACATCCCACAGGAAATTAAAATCAGGACAATCAAGCAGAAGGACATTACCATTACCTCATAACTGTGATGGAAAGTGGGATACACGCCGGTCCATTTGGGAGGATGTTCGGATGCCATTGCAAGGCTATGAGGGGGTTGACCATCCACTGTTGCTGAAGCAGGATTCATTATCTGTAAAAGAACAACAGAACGAATAGAAAATCAACATCGGTGGAAACGAAACAAGGGACAACCTGCTTGATTCAATATTGGGGACAAAAAGACTTAAGTACTGCAACATTAGCCCTCCCCAGCCATCTAAAGGTGAAGAAGACAATTATGAGGTAGCAAGTTCCTTCGACTTTAAAGTGGGCATGTAACTGTTAGAGATATTGAGTGGCTCATATTAACTAGTCACTAGATCCAAGGAGGAGGGACCTGAGCGGCCATATATATTGGGGATTTTCCCTATATATTGGATAGGAGTATAAGTTGTAACCCTAATTCATTTTCGTGATAGTGGAACTTTCTTCTCTCCCGTGGACATAGGCTTTGCCGAATCACGTATGTCTGTGTGCACTGTCTTGATCTTTGTTTTACTGTGTTTATTACTATTGCTTAATCCCGACCAACAGTAACATTCCAATAGAACTGTATGAAAACTTGATATTTGAAGGAGGTAACGGAAATGATGGAAACACAGAAATAAACATTATTTTAGTTTGCGTATTTACCCTTGTTCTCTTTATATCAGGAATGTCATAAGAACCAAATTGGACATCAAAACCCCTCACAAAATCAGTCCCCTTTGGATCATCATTCAAAGAAGGGAGAGAAATCCCCAAGTTCAGATCAAGATTGTGGTCACTGCCTGCACAAAAGGATTAAGAAACCATTTGCATATCAATTCATGGAGAACTTGGTGGTTTCTTGGAGAAGACAACTGAAATAATGTCTTCAACAAATACAGATATGATATAATACCTCCATTACTGCTGGATGTTATCTCCCCTTTGTAGGTACTTGGTTCAAAGTTAGTGACTGCCTCCCTTCCATTACATTTGATAGCCGCCTTATCATAAGCCCTGATTTCCAGAAAACCAAAATGGAGATTTGTGTTGGATGTGGCCCTACTGAAGTAGATAAATCATGGCAGTAAATTCAGTATCAGGGAAATAAATTCATGATCATTAGGACCTTGCAGCTTCTATTTCGTTGTCGAATAGCCCAAGATATATATACCTGCAAGCACGCATTATATCCCCAACGATGAAAACCGGGTTCGCAAGCATTTTTTTTTAATCTTTGTTTCAGGCATCTTAGATTGGTTTTCCAAAAATAAGATGAATACCCGGATGAGAATTTTTCAAAAAACAATGGAGTTCATGGAATTAGGCAACTAATTTTGTTTGCTAGTCTAACAAAGAACAAAAACATCTAAAATATATTTTGCAGCTTTAAGGGTTTCTCACTTCTTGCCAAGGAATTGCCCCATCCGAGCTTCCCATCGGCCACATTTGTGCAGAGTCACACCTCTGTATTTCGAGCTCCCTCTTGAGAATCCAGTGCTATGTCGACGGAGAATATGCACGAATTCTTCCTTGGTTAGGTCTGTCATCTGCAGATCAATGAACATTCAATCCATATGTCTCTTCGAAACGACATACAAACAACTTAATCAGTAGCATCTACATTCCTCACCTGTTTCAGATCCTCATCATAGTCGCTGAGATTAAAATTGATGTCCGCATCAACTCCACGGAATTTAATGGCAGCTCGATCATATGCTCTGAAATCAGAAATCCCAATTGAAGCAATACTCGCAAAGCAAATCAAACTAAAACAAAGATTCTAATCTAAAACCAATTCATACCTAGCTGCAGCATGAGCAGTGTCAAATCCACCTAACAAACCCGGCAAACAAATTCATCAAAAATAGACTAAAAATCCCCAAAACATTAACAAATCCATCCTCATAATGATTAATGAAATAAAATCAAACAAATGGATTATTGCCTTACCCAGGTATACTTGTTTCCCACAGTCCCTGCAGGAAAAAACAAAAAAAACAAAATTCATTGAAATTATATCAAAAAAAAAAAAAAAAAAAAACCCATTAAACATCAAATTCACTCGAACATGAACACTACACTAATCACTAAGTACTAACCAGATATGTGACTCCCATCTTCCAGTCCTCCTATAGAATGTAACTCCTCTGTACTGCGAGCTTCGAGACCTCGGGCCCCGCCTACTCTTCTTTACCTGCGGCTTCTGCGGCTGCAATACCATCACCTCCGGCTGAAGTCCACCGGAGCCAGCCTGACTGGAAGAGAGATCAGCCCAATGCAGTGGCAGAGAAGAAGCCGAAGACGGCGCAGGAAGGAACTCTGCATCATCACTCCCTACACCTCCATTAACCGGAAACAGCTCTCTCGTAACGAAACCAGATCTTTTCATCGGTTTCCCATGCTCTTCATCTTCATCATTGTCACATTGGACAGCATCAACAGTGCTAATTCCTCCTCCACTCATCTTCAAGATATCGAAATTGAAGGCGAAGATGTCCCCGCCACTTTGATTGTGTGTAGAGCAAGAATCATCATCAGCAACGCAGGTGCTCGAAGCATCTGCATTGACAATGGAGGAATTCGAAGTGCCGGAATCGTCCATTTGGCCTCCGGAACCATCCGGAAGGTTGTTCATCACCGTATCACTTTCATCACAAGTCCAATCAGTAGAAACAACATTGAGATTAAGATCCAGCATCGTTCCTCCCTTCAAATTCCTTCTTTATTCTTACTTTTCCCCGTCTTTCCTCTTCAGTTGATCTCCAAAGAAGAGATTAACAATGAGTCTAATTCTTCAAGTCTGCTTGAGGAAGAAGAACTAAAGCAGATAAAGATATTTACAAGACAAAGTACAGTAGTTTCTACAAAGCATTTACGCCAATCGATCCGATCGGCCAATTCTGGATCAAATTCTAACAAAAGTCGATCAGAAACAATAGAAAAAAAAACCGATCGAATTGAGAAAAAAGCTTCCTCTCTTTAACGCCCGGCGAAACAACACCAGCGATCGGAAGACACGAAACTAAGCTACTTCGATTCTTTTACAGAAAGGAATAGTAAATCTCCTTCACATTTCTCTTATACAATCGACGAGATAGCTTCTTTTTCTTGAGATCGTCGCCATCTGTCGACTTTCATGAAGAAAAAGCCCAGCCAAATCTCTCTCGCTATGTGTGTGTATATATGAGTGCAGAGAGAAGAAGCTTAGCTAAATCTCTCTATGTCTATGTGTATGTATACGTGTGTGTGCAGAGAGAGAAGAAGAAAAGGAGATAACGTTTCAGATAATGGAGGAGAAGTTGAGAGAATCAGAATAAAATAAAAACTAGAGAGAGAAAGAGGAAAAGCTCCGACTAAAAAGGACCAGACCAGATGAGACGTGTGAAGGAGGACGTGTTAATTCCAGTCTTACCCCTCCCCCTTACGATCTTCTCCACAAAACAACGAAAATATTTACGATTTTACGTATTTTTTATTCACCGAATGTTCCAGTCACCAGTTGAAAAACGTTTTCTCTGAGGTTTCATAGACGAACTTAGCCGAATATAATACAGCACATGAGAATAAGCAACTGTCGACGAATCAACATCATACAGCGTTCTTTTATCAAATGGGACCCACGTACCAATAATAGTTATATATAAGACAAAAAGTTATTCCTATCCTGTATCAGAACCCACGTGGCTTTTAATCATTGGTGGAACACTATGAACGAGCGACGCGGAGATATGTTATTGGACGGTGCGGGGAGATGCTTATCATGCCATAAATGGAACTTTCCTGTGGGACCAACGTGTCTCCATCGAAATGGTCCCGGATCCAACGGTTGGGATTTTCTTGTCTCTGCCCAGTCATGGTTAAAAATGTGACTTAGATTAGGTTTTAATCAGAAGAAAAAACGATAAAATATTCTGATTTCTGATAATATCCTTTATTAATTAATGGACGATGACTTATGGTTTCCGCTTTACTTTTATTTATTATTTAATTATTATTATTTTGTGTCTCGTGCCTCGTGAATCCGAGCGGGCAAGAGCCGTACACGTCGTTGGCTGCCCGAAATCGGCTAGCTGGCGTCGCATCAAACTGCCCGAACCTGCCCGTTCCACTCTAAGTCGCTGACACTAGATTTTTCTTTTTTTTCTTTTCATTATTTATTGTTCGATTGCCTTTTTAAGGGAAGAATAGGAAACAAATGAAGAAACCGGACGATGAAAGGGAGGGTGGTGAGTACGTGATTTGTCTTTTTTAGTCCTCGGGTTTGATACAAATGGCCGGTGTGTCCTAAGCGTTGCGAAACACGAAGAAGATGTGGTTTTCTAAACTACTTGGCTATTATACTCCGTTAAATGTCATGATCCTTTTGCTACCAAGACATATATACCCCCTTCAATTTTACATAATTCCAAAGGCGTGTCCTCGCGAGTCATGCAAAATGAGTAATATCGAGGAAAAAAAAAGAGGTCGGTTGATCAATATCAACCATTAGATGTATCTACTACAGAAGAAGATGATTTGATTGGTGGGACCAAGCAAAGTGGTTCCGCCAGCTTTTTTTTTTTTTTTTTTTATATAACACCGCATGCCAAACGGGATGTCGTCCCACATCACTATGTATTTGATTAATAGAACCACACATTTACTTATGGATGTAGGTTTCTTTCAATAGAAGGCTCTATTCAACTCTCAATTAAGTATTGTTGATCGTAAAATCGGTCAATACTTGTGATATTAGTCCAATTAAGTCGATTGAGTCACTAATCGCTTAATTTAGTTAATTTTAAGATAAATAAGATCTTTAATGCTCGGAAACGTTTCAATTTTTCGCTTAACCTGAAAAGTTGGTCGTACAGACGGCGTTATGTCGAATTCAACAAGTATAATGCGAAAATAGAAGGTAAAAACGATTTACATGGTTCGACAAAGGTGCTTACATTTATAGGTTGCCCTTTGGGAGTTTATCCTTCTCATTCAAATATAGAGATTTACAATGGCTTACATGATGGAATATTACAGAATATGAGAATAAGAGATGAGAGAAAATAAGATAAATGATGAAGATCTTGAATTTTGAAAAAAACCTCCCCTCCCTCTTCTTTGTCTTCCGTAGTGGACAGAAAACAACCTTCTTTGTGTGTTTTTCCCTTGACAAGAAAACTCCTTCTCACCTTACACCAAAGAAGAATAGGCCTAGAGAAAAGCCTTTTTGTCCTTTGTCTCTCCCTTTTTTCTCAAAAATGAAGTTTGCCTCGGTGAGAACCCTAAAGTTCTGTCTTAAAAGACTTGATAAGATAATCTCATGTCATATCAAAATAAAGAAGGTGGATATTGATCATTAAATGCAAGATGTGAGACCCATACAAATAGTGTGTCATGCATGCATGTGCATATGGGTGACAAATGTTTCATGTGGTGAATGCAAATAATACATCTTGTAATTCATCATAACTGAGCAATGAACAGTAGCTTAAAGGTGGTATAAACAATGTTTCCGAGGTCAAAGTAAACATATTGTGAACAGTGTTCTCGAGATCAGAGTGAATAGTATTATGAACAATGTTCCCGAGGTCAAAGTAAACAATGTTCCCGAAATCAAAGTGAACAGTGTTCGCAAGATCAAAGTGACCAGTGTTCACAGACTTCAAATAGGTAAAAAAATGTACTGTGATATGCTACCAATAAGAAGAGACTATATATGTATCATCAATGACGTAATGCCACGTATATGCCTAAAAATCAAAAGTCATCAGTACAAACTCTTCTAATCCGTAGATTAGGAGGGGTGCCACATCAGATCACATGTCTAGTCCCCATTTGAGATCCAGGTCGGCTCATCCTAGTGGACCAATCGAGTCGACCCAAGTCATATATCCAAAATAAACTAACAAGGCTTACTAATTAAAATTATAATTTTAAAATTCTCATTCATATCCTACTAGCTAATTCAACCTGTCAAACAGTCGAATGGGGGAGCTCAATGGTTTCAAGCTCGGTCCAATATTAAACCGATGTCAACTGGATCAAACCGATAATCAAATTTAACCAGACTGAACCAAACACTTTGAGTTTTTTTTTATAGTTAAATATATTTGTTCTCTTCATATTTTCTCGATTTGAACCGGAGCTATGTCGGGTTATTCTTGTAAAATTAAGTGATTTTATATATAGATATATATATTTAGAGTTTCTTCTCTTTTTTCTTTCAAAGGCAAGTGGAAATTTTTGACCAATAAAATCATTAGGTATGGAAATTTAGATTTGTTCCTTCTTAAAAGAAACAAAAAAAAATTCAACAAAAAGGGTAAAGACACAGGATCTTGACTACCTCCATTTGCCGGTGACAGTGACATAATCTTGCTTTTTTCTTATACTATGTTTCACTTCTCACTCCAAGTGAAAGCAGCTTCCAATGTATCTAACATTTTGCATTTGGTCATGAAAGCAGAAAATCTCCCTTTTGACTGATTAGTTTTAAAAAAAAAAAGTCTTTACGCGTAAAGGGTATTACAGTAATTGCGATATCGCTTGACAATGAGTGTTGACACCCTACATATGACCTTTCCTCTTACGGTAACCCTTTCCACCTTTAAAAAAAAAAAAAAAAAAAAAAATTCCTTCATTTTGTTATGAGTATAGTTCCTAATATTTCCACCAACGACCCCTTCACCAGAATACGACATTGTTTCTATACCGGCCGTATCCCGTCAACCGATCACCGGTTCCCTCACCTCACCGTGAAACGAACTACGAAAACTGAACTCCCAAACCCCAAAACCAAACCGGATAGAAATGAAAAACCCTAAATCCTAACAAACCCAACTCAAATTACAAATTCGGTAAAGTTCAGGTGATAGTTTTAAATTTCGCCAAAATTTTGCGCGGTTTTGGATAGGGCATCCGAAATACGAAATCCATTTATTTCAATTGAATTATTTCGGCGAAAAAATGATCGAAATCGCCAAAATTTCGAAGATATTTCGGCAAAATATTTTTACTTTTGCAATTTTATTTCACTTGAAATAATCACTTTTTCAACCAAAATTTTGGCCAAAATTTCAGATATTTCGGCCGAAATAAATTTAAAAGCTATATTAAAAGTAAAAAAAAAAAAGAATAAAAAAATCATTTAAACTCAATAAATAGCAAACTAAATAATAA
>JAUPMG010000001.1:20937936-20972126 GCA_031762675.1 Pachysandra terminalis
AATGCACATACAATCACACAGATAACTCCAATAATTTATTCATATATTATAACTAGGAAAATAAAATACTTTCAAAGATTCAAATCATTACACAATGTAGAAGAAAGAATTGGCACCTCGAAAGCCAGCTTTCCTAAATTCTAGCCATTACATGTTTCACTAACAAGGAACAAACAAGTCATAATTAGTACTAACACAACTGATATGTGCAGAAACCAAGCTCTAGTTTTTCTTTGAAAAAGAACAAAATTAAAATGACCTTTATGGCAACTTCTTTTTTGCTTAACTTCTTCAGAGCGACTTGATTATGGAAAAGAGGATTCAAAGCACCTTCTACAGGCCGACACAAAAAATTCCAACTAAAAGTATTCTAATCTAAAAAGAAGATAATGCACACTCCATATTAAAAATAGTCTTTAAGACCAATCCTTTTATTACACCATAGTACCTCAAACTCCCCACCTCTCATCATTCTTGACATCATTATACCAGTAACTGATTTCTTTACATTTATCCGAGTTAAATAAAATGTACAAGCTTCTCTAATTCATCACCTCCTGAGGCTTCAGAAAGGTAGTCATTTATTTCTTACTTCACTATGAATACAACACGTACCAATTCTATTGTTATTCATATACTTTTTTTTTTGGTGGAACTGTTGCTGTTCATATACAATAACAGGATCTAGATCATGTTGTAAAGGATCAGTCGATCCCGGTCTGGATCGGCTGATCCAACTCGGGATAGACTCGGGAGAAGGCGAGATCCGAAGCCAATTCCTAATTTATTAAAAATTCTCTGACTCGGTCCAAAACCAATTCAGATCGTCCGATCCAGACGAACTGACTCAGTTTCGGATGAGTTAGATCGGAATATCAAATATGGATAGTTCGGTACCCCTCAAAAAGTTTCTTTAAGAAAAAAGGGCCATATTTTGGATTGGCCAATCCCGAGTTGGATCGGTGATCCAACTCGGTATCGAACCGGGACGATCCCCGATCTGATACCGAATTTAAACACTATGATCTTGATGGATTTAGTATTTCCACCACTTTCCTTCATTTACTCCATTATATAGCGAAATTTTATTGCATTGCTATAAATTTTGCTACTGACATACTTCAAACACAGCTTGTTTATTACATCATGGATACTTGTACAATATTGTCCAAATTATCTCATTAGACAGTAATCCCCTTGTTAAGACTGCCTATGCTAGCATTTTCTTATTCCTTGATATGCAATAAATGAATAATATATATATAGTACTATAGTAGAGCTAATCCATCTAACGGAAGAAAGTACATAAAAAAATGTGTAGATACACTGAAGGCCAACAAGTTGGATTATGCAATTATCCTAATCTGCCAAAGTGAAAGTATGCACTAGGTTTCAACCCAAGTTAACTTACCCAAAAAACCAAGATTCATAGACCAAGTATTAATCATTAATGTACTTCCTAAATGAACTTCCTCAACGGTGAAAGTTAAAGAAGAAATCACGTTCATATGAATAAAGGGTTCCTTACGCTTTGAATAAAAAATATCTGAGAGACTTACCCACATAATGATCACTGTAACCCTTCCCTGTTGAAAGCAATGATGTCACTGTGGCCTGCATTTTATCATCAAGCAAACTTATGAGGCTTCTAGACATCTTATGCATGACAGTAATGATAGAAACTAGATGATGAATACTAAGTGGACCTACAAATACGGGATGCCTGCTCTCTCGCGTAAACCTCCAAAATAGTTCAGTGACAGCCAGATATATTGTTCGGGTGGAGAGAGGTGAAACCCGCAACTCAATGAGTATATCTTGCAGGCAATGATGCCAATTTCCTAAGATTGACCGACAGTTCTAATTGTTTGACGGAAAGTATTGTGCATGGATTTCTATGTAGGATTTGCTTGATGCCACCCCCAGGCCTCAGCGTGTGTTCCAAGTGAGACCTTTGGAGAACATGCTTAGTAAAAAGAATGCTCGTTGCATCTTTCTCGCAAGGCTTGCAAGAGTTGCAGTTCTACAATATTAATTGTGTTTTTCTTGTCCATTAGAAGAATACAATTGCTTACTAAAAAGACACTGCCAATCTCAGAAACTTGCCTGCACAGTGAATTGTGTTTATCTGTGGCCCTATTACTTCTATTCCATCATCACTTAGTAATGAAATCCCTGATGAAGTTACGAGAAAAGGGAATGCAAGAGGCGGAGATATTGGGGATTTTGCTACCTTGAGAAACCTCTGACCTGCAAAAGAAAGATTCCAAAAAGAACTTCGTAAAGGTCAAATAAAATTGAGATATACCGAATGCAGAAAACTTGTCTACGGTAGAATGAGACAACAGACATGCATACAAGCCAAGACCATCCATCTCATCAAGGATCCTGTTCCTTTTTTAAAATGTGGGAAAAATGATGAAAATGAAATTTGAATTTTAAAGATGGATCAAAGATTTTCTTAGAGCTACAATCTATCGTTCAATCTTTTTTTTCTACAGTATCAAGAACTAATCTTACATGACTGGAATCCAACTATAAAAGAAACATTGTAGTTTAGAAGATATTCATAATGACTTTTGATGACAAGTTGATAATAAAAGAATCTGTGTTGCCATTTCCAACTTGTTGGGATAAGTTGTCACCTAATTGTTTATTCAGTATTGGTTTTCCTTTTAAAAAACCAAGACCCAGGTCTGGAGAATTAGAAAAGTTTAGCAAGTTGGTTAAATTACCTTGATTTATCAACATACAACAAGAAACTTGTAACTCAATTTTTATAATTCACCATGGGTAATTTCAAATGAATATCGATTATCAAAAAAGAATTTCAAAAGAATATCGCAATATTTTCTGAACTAAAGTATGCAACTTTCATTACTTCAGTCTTTTCGTTGAAATGCCAGCTAAAATTCAAAATTGAACAGTAAGTGGAGAAAAAACCTAAAAACCCTTATTTTTTTCTTTTTCTGATTCAAGTTATCAACTCACTTGCTAAGAGGGTTTATTGAACTTCACTTCAATCAAACACCACCTCGTTGAAAGGTTTGAAAGATTAAAGCCTATTTTGGCTTCAATTAGAGGTGCATTGCAATTCACATGGGACTGAATATTGGACAATTTCTCATGCGCTTACCTGAGTTAATTAATTTTTGGATGATACCCGTATGTTTTCGCATTATAACAAATTATATATAACTTGTCCTACAATAAAAAGGATTGATAGAGCCCTCTTTTCGCATGGAATTCTTGTACCAGTTTTCCAAATGCAGAAGAGTTTCACACATTTCATTCTTTCACCATTCCCTTTTGAAATATACCGTTAGAAGTAAATATCAAAACCTCTTCATAGAGATTTATCAAATTGGCATCAGATTTGGGGTATTTTTGGTTTAAAGATATGTAAATTTGGTTTTTCCCAAAATATTCTCTTAAATTACTTGGAAATGATACATCTAAGATCTCTATAAGATTATGTTGTCTATTTGTGCTACAATTGATAGAATTATTGCATTATTTATGTAATATATGCTCCTTTTCATTTGGAGTTATTTTTTCAATGGTATTTTGTTTTTTTTTTCAGTTTTCTTGATTGATCTATCAATTTTTGTCATATCAGTTGATTACTTGTTTATATATAAAATGCATGACTGGCTCATAGCGCAGTAGTTCAATATAGCATTCCTTCACACCATGTTGATGCCAACAATGCTTCCTTTATCAAAACAATTTTACCAATGTACATCTCAACTTTTTATGTTTTTCCTATGTTTTGTTATGATTTCTTGGGCATCTTTACATGTATCACTATTTATCATCCAATACTAAGTTTTATCACCAATTTATATTGGTATTAGAGCTGAACAATCTTCCTGATACTTTAAACCAAGTTTGCAGGTATCCTGATTTGCTATTTCAAGCTCATGCAAGTGCCAAATGATATGGCCCTATACAACAGAAGTTTTGTCTCCAACTTCAAATAGGTTGAGTAACACATTCTCGTTAATGAATATGATAGATGCTATACATTGAAGAGAAAGGCGACTGGATCAACACATCCTTAGAAAAGGAGACAATAAAGAAGAAAATAGCACATTCAATTTAAGGACAATGACAAGTTAAATGAGACAATAATAACAATAAGAAGCCAAATCATCCAAAGTTGAATATAGAATATCAGTAGTAACGATTATCAAAATGATACAGTAAAAGTAAATTCTTTACACCTGCTATGTTCTCTATTATACAATCTGAACATTGATTATACATTTAATTCTCTATAGAAGAAAAACAAAAACAAAAAGCACATCCAACAAAAGATACAGTTACTCAATTTGAATATTTACTTGTTGAAGGAAATGAAAAGTGTTAGGGACTACTATCCCTCCAATTCCATCAGCTCTTGATGTGTCAATGAGACCAAGAAACTTGAGTGGAAGGTTGGGTGTGTTTCTTCACAGACTGTAGTTAGAGGTTGATTATAGTTTTGTTTACTTTTAGTATGTTGGTCATTACTTACACAGCAAAGGTGACATTTTAAGTATCCCATTAATATAGTTAAAGGTACCATAACAAAGTCATAGATATCTATTAGGAACAAGAGTTTGCTTCATGGAAGCTTAGAATGATTTATGTTGACACAGGCGATTCTCTAACCTGAATTAGATTCAAGAATGAGACGAGTGGTTACAGAATGAGCCCAGTTGATCCCTAATGCGGCAACAAGATGAGTATCAAGTCTTGCAGGATCCTCCACAATCTCATCTTTGCTCTGCACTGCGAAGAACAAAAGATGCTATATAAAGATTTTAGGCATAAACTTGCATAACTTAACTATGCCATTACACCTTGAAAATGAAATTGCAAGGCCTCATCACTGCTTTGAGATCGCACTTGGTTTGTCACGACAATAGGAATTCGTGAAAATTCTGCAAGTGACCTAGAGATTTTAAAATAGACCATCACTTCGAGTGAAAAGGCTAGATCTGAAGTAAAGAGTTTATAAGAACAGGAAGTTTGTTCAGATACAATTCTTACTTGAGAAAAGAAATGTGCCAGCCCAATGAGGGCTGTTTTGGAGCTCTCAGGTCGCTCGCATCCCTGAACATAATATGGTACATCAATGCCATAATAATACCACGACCAACAGGATAATCATGCATGACCATTCTATTGTTTTACACATCTCATTTAGAGATTTTGGGAAAAATTCTATTTAGCCAAGTAAATATGATTCTAATACCTCAACTTTAATAGCATTTTTTTTTTCTATTGGCCCTCTATGTTGGGCATTCAGTTCATGGACCCATGCAGGTGGGAGAGGCCCACAGAACAATGTGACTACAAGGGTTATCAACCTTGATAGGGTAACTCACATTTACAAATATTTCTATTTTTTTACTCTAGGATCACAGCTGGAAAAGTAATCCTTTGTTTTCTTCTTCAACTAATAATGGATATTTGGTCTTAGGGGTAAAGGTATCTAAGATTGTTCGATATAAGTAGCTTACTCTATTTATTAAGCAATATAAATTGCTGCATATAACATATGTGTGTGAGAGAGGGAGCAATATAAATGGCAGAGGGGGCAGTCAGGGTATGGTGTGCAAGCTGGACCTTGAAAAGGCCTACACGATAGGGCGGAATGGCAATTCCTGGATCAGGTTCTCACCTGGAAAGGTTTTGGGGAGAGATGGCGGATGTGGATTGCAGGGTGTGTCAGGAACGTGGTCTTCTACTTTTAATGGAACGGTGAGGTCCAAGGTCAGGTTGAGTCTTTGCGCGGTCAGAGGCAAGGGGACCCCCCTTGCTCCATTTCTTTTCGTCTTGGTGGCCAATGTCTTTAGTGCGTTCCTGGCTAAGGCCGAGGAGTTGGGTCTGATCGTGGGGGTTAGGGTCGGGAGGGATCAGATTTCCCTTTCCCACCTTCAGTACGCAGATGATACTCTTCTTTTGATTCAGGCCAAGGAGTCTCAGTCCTTATGGATCAAGTCGATCATTAGATGCTTTGAAATGGTGTCGAGTTTGAGGATCAACCTTGATAAGACTAGTCTCATTGGTATTAATATGCCCCGTGATCGGGTTGAGCTTTTTGCATTGGTTCTTGGATGTCGAGTAGATTCTTGGCCGTTTCGCAATCGTGGATTACCCTTAGGGGGTAATCCCAAGTCCTTGAGCTTCTGGGATCCGATGGTTGATAGGGCGGGGAAAAGGCTTGTTGGAAGAAAGGTTATCTGTCTTTTGGTGGGCGTATCACGCTCATTAAGGCAGCTCTCGTCAACATTCCTGTTTATTATATGTCCCTTTTTAAAGCCCCACGTAGGGCAGTTTGTGCCTTGGAAAAATTGCAGAGAGATTTTCTCTGGAACGGGTAGGGTCATAGGAAATGTCACTTAGTGAAGTGGGAGATTGTTTGCTTGAGTAAAGAGGAAGGGGGACTCAGCTTGGGAAACATCTTTGTTCAGAATTCGGCTCTATTAGGCAAATGGCTCAGGAGGTTCAGTGAGGAAAGGGACGCCTTGTAACGTAAAGTCATTCACAGTAAGTATGGTTCTCATGCTAATGGTTGGGATAGTAACCCTTCTGCCAGATGCTCCTCCACCAGTGCCGGGCATAACATTTCATCCATCATCCTGTGTTGCTCTCCCCATGTGCGCTTCTGGCTCGAGGATGGGTCTCGTATTCGTTTCTGGCACGATCTCTAGTGGGGGGATTCCACTCCCGCGGTTCGTTTTCCTCGTCTCTTCCGCTTTGTCTCTTCCAAGGATGCTTTGGTTTCAGAGGTTTTATCTTGGTCGTCTTCTGGCCTTGTCTGGAATATTGATTTTAGAAGAGACCTGCGAGAGTGTGAATTTGCTCAGATAGGAGCTCTCTTTGAATGTCTTAGGGAGGTTTTCATTGGCTCTGACCTCCCAGATGATAGGATTTGGTCGCTTAGCAATAGCGGAGTTTTTTCGGTTAGTTCCTTCTTCTCTGCTATTCGACCTCGTCGTTCTGCCCTTTCGGTGTTCCCTTCTTGTAGTGTGTGGTGTCCTTTCTTTCCTCCCAGAGTCGAGGCATTCGCATGGTCCGCATCCTTCAAAAAATTAATACCAACGATCGGTTACAGAGGAGGTAGCCAGGTTGTGCTCTATCCCCACATATGTGCTTTATGTGCGAAGAGATGGGAGAGTCAGTTGATCATCCCTTCGTTCACTATCTTTTGGCTATGGAAATCTGGCACGTCTTCCTTCAGCAGGTGGGGGTTTCATGTGCTATACCGCGGGGTATTGGTGACTTGTTCTCCCAGTGGAGGTTCCTAGGTTTGGGAAAGAGGGCAAGCTCATGTACCATGGAGTTTGGATGGCGACGTTGTGGGGTGAGAGGAACGCCAGGATTTTCGAGGGCACGTGTAGATCCACAGTCTCTATTATTGAGGCTATCCGGTGTACGGTGGGTTCTTGGATGGTGATTCTTCCTGCCTTCAGAGGGATATCTTTGTCTGATATATGTAATAGGTGGGTCGAGATTGTGCAGTCTTCCCCACAGGTTTTTGATACTGTGGCTGAGTGGCAGGCGCCGAGTACGGGTAACATTAAAATAAACTTCGAAGGTTCATTTCTTGGTAAACCAGGCCCCTTTGGTGTCGGAGGTGCTTTCAGGGATCACCTGGGTCATATTTTTCACGTTTTCTTCGGCCCGGTTGGTTTTGGCGATTCCACGAGTACTGAGCTTTTAGCGCTTCTAGTAGGTTTGAGGGAGGCTTGTGCTCTTGGTATCTCACAGGTGATGGTGGAGGGGGATTCTGCATAAATTATCTCTTAAATGAGGAGCCACTCTTTCGTGCCCTTGGCGATGGTTTCATTTGGTTCGTCTGGCAAGATATTTGGGCTACTCGATTGATGCCACTTTTGTTCATACCTTGGGGTCGGGTAATTGTTTGGCGGATCGTCTGGCTAGAGTAGGGGTGAGGGAGGAGGTGTTTGCGGGCCCTCCTTTCCCAGACATGTTAGAGGATGGCTTCCTTCAGTTTTTTTTTATGGTGTAGCTGGTTTCATGCGGGCCTCTTCTGTATTTTTTTGACAGCCCTTCTCTCTTTTTTGTCTCTTTGTTTTTTTTTCCTGGCCGTTGGTGCGTGTCTTGTGCAGTGTGCACTACAGTTTCTCTCTATTTTCTGCTGTTGTTGCTATTTCATTTTTCCCATCTTATATATATATTTGCATCGTTATTCATAAAAAAAAAAAAAAAACATGTGTGTAAGAGGACGAGTTATGTTGTTCATTTATAAGCGAATAAGGTGAAATCAGAAACAATAGATCAAATAAATTGCACACATATTTACATGGTTCGGCGCAATGCCTATGTCCACGGGAGAGAAGGTTTATTCCATTGGATCTAGAGACTAGTATAATTAATTCTCTCTGACTCTAAGAATTTCCCCTATGGGTAGCGCATAGAAACCTTCCCTATACACAACCTAATATCGAATCAGGTGGTACTTGTTTCAGCCTGCAAAATAAAATCCATCAACACACTATATGAGTGGGTCCTCAAATAGAAAAAACATTATAGCGCAGCATTATAGATGTGTTAAGAAATTTGAGGGCCAGATCAGACGGCTGCAAGCGATCGGGCTGCCTTTTCACATGAATACTGATGTGGCAAAAACATTAGATGGGTTTTCTATTTGGGCAACTTTACACATGAATGCTGATGTGGCAAAAAAAATTAGATGGATTTTCTTTTTGGGCCCAAACAAATGCTACATGTCAAGATATTAGGGTGCAAATACAGAAGGTTTCTATGCACCATATCTATGTGTCACTTAGAAGCCTGGTGTGACATAGATTTCATACATAATAGAAAAGCAGTCCCTAAATTTTATTTTATTTTTTTTATTAAGTACAAAATCTAACCTTTTTTTTAATAGAATATTGGAATATATTGAAAATCCAACAACTTCCATCACAGGTGACAAAATCTGATGCACGTCATAATGAGGCTTCTTTGCATTCAAGCATTGACCATGTGGCCTATCTAGAGGGTGGCCTATCAGGTGTATTGTCTAGAATCTAGTTTGGCCACATTATTGCTACACAATGCAGAAAAACCCACATTATTCCACCAAACACATGCACACATGCTTACCCTGAAACAAGAGCAGCCATGCTGTCAATGACAAGCAACTTCACGTGATGCTGGAGAATTGACAACTTGACTTGTTGCAAGCTGTTACAGAACACAAAATTCATTAACAATTTGTTTTAGCTTTCCTACGCTAGCTAAATGAGAGAAGTTATAAAGATGAGTCAAATAATTGATGTTAAAGATGCTGGAACTGCTCATGCATTTTTATTTTTATTTTTGTGGATCCATAAAATAGAAACTTTATTAAAACACTTAGATGAAGGGGAAGTGTCCAGCCAGTGTACGAGAAAAGTATGCAACCAGTGAGGCCAATCCAAGCTGAACCTGACTCTAAAGAGAAAAATTACATGGACAACAATTTTCCCAATCATCACAGATTCTTAGGAAACATCCTTAAACTCCAGTATAATAGACAATCACTGGAACTACAGGTGCATGAATGATTATTCAAGTGCTAATGAACAGAAACTGGTTCTGTAACCAACATAATATACCTTCAACTCAGCATCATCAAAATATTTAATATACCAATGTAAATTTTAACAATGAAGGACTAAAAGGAAGCATATGCATTAACATACAAGACAAAATTTTGAGGTGTATATAAATTCAATTAAGCCAACTTTAACCTAATTTCCATCATACGGCTAGTGCATAACAAAACTCTATTACAACTTTTGAAGTCAGCAGAACAAACATTAGAAGAAAAACCTAGAAAGTAGCATCAAAGCCATGGTTAAAATTTTCTACAATGTGCTATAAGAAGTAAATTCTTCATACATAACTCAGCAATGCAATTGAGTTTATTGCTATCCCTATAGAGGATAACACTAAGATTGAAAAAAAATTACAGGGAAGGATAAATATTGAAAGCAATTGGGAATATGGGAGGTTACAAAGCACTAGACTAGATGGTTTTATTATGGAATTTTACAAGAATTCATCACGAGTGGTTGGAGCAGATTTCGCAAAACTTATGCATGCATTAACTCTACTTATGCTGCCCCCAAGCTCTTATTCCCAGGAAAGGCGGTGCAATTAATATCAAGGGGGTTCCTGAAATTTATTTTATTATGAAATTTTACAGGAATTCCTCATGAGTGGTTGGAGCAGATTTCATGAAACTTATGCATGCATTAACTCTAACTTACACTGCCCTCCAAGCTCTCATTCCCACAAAAGGCAGTGCAATTAATATCAAGGGTTTCCTGAAAATTAGCTTAGTACGGAGTGTATAGAGTATCATTTCTATACGTACTTGCCTAAAGGCTAAAGTTTTAGAGTTACCTATGTCCAAGCATCAAATTGCCTTAATGCAGTGCCTATTGCTGAGAATGCATGAATTGTAGATTGTGGAGAGAGTTCCATGGTGTTAAATCAAAACTCGATATCAAGAAGGCTTATAATCATGTTAATTGTGTGTGCTTGCTTTGCCTCCTTAAAATTATAGGGATCAGGTTGAGATGGCAGAAATAGATAAAAATTTGCATATCAAATTTTCTCCATTATGCTCCATGGTTTCTCAACAACATTCTTAAAGGATCAGGGGCCTTTAACAATGAGACTCTTCCTCTTGCTGTTTATTAGTAGCAGAAGTTCGTGAAAGGCTGATTAGCTAGATAAAGATAGTGACCTGGTATCTAGCTTTTAATGCTCAATGGATATAGGAACATTTCACATCTTCAACTTGCAGATTATACAATGACTTACTGTGAAGCTATCCATTCCCATCTCTATAGCTTCATATGCATATTGAGATGTTCAAAAGCAGTGTCTAAATTGAGAATCGACCTGAAAAAAACTGAGATTTTCAGGGTGGGGGATGTTCTCAAGGTTCAAGAGCTAGTGGTTCCCATCATCAACTTACAAACTGCACATTGGTTTCTTGTGAAATTAGCAATTTCCAACTTCAATTTTTCAGGACATTGAGATATTTTGAAGAAATATGTAGATTAGAAATCAACCTGAAGAAAACTAGATTCTGAGGTGGGGCTGCTCAGAAGGACCAATAGCCAGCAGTTGATATGGAACATAGGTGATACGCTTCCTTATAGTACTTGTCTAGGTCATCCTTTGGGTCAGTAATTAATTTATTTCAATTTGAGGTTCAGTGATTAAATTTTTTTTGAAAGAGAATTGGTGGCATGTGAGAGAATCTCTTTTTAAGGGTGGGAGAATTATTTTTATATGTGGTAATTTTCCATTTCCGACTTATGTGCTCTCTCTATTACCCTTACCCATTTTTGTAAATGAAAGGTTACTGAAGATTCAAAAAGACTTCCTTTGGCAAGGAATGAAGCACAAATCAAGTATCATTTGATGAAATCGGAACAGATATGCCTACTGAAACCCAAGGGTCCTTGGGAATGTGTCTCACTCGCTTGATGAATAAGGCCCTTCAAACAAATGGTTATGGAGACAGAAAGAAGAAAGAAAAGGCCTTTGGCAGCCTGTTATCTCCAGCAAGGACAGTGACCAGATTGCATTAGGAGAGTAATCAAGTAAATGGAAGCAATTGTTTAAGTCTATGGAAAAGCATAATCAAGAACCCCCTTAAAGAACTCTATAGCCAAAGGATCTAAAATAAAGGTGACAAGGTGAAATTGTCAGACAACAATGTATAACTAATGAAAACCCTAATGTGCGTGGCAACAAGTCTTTGCCTCTTTATAGTTAGCAATAAAACATAATAATATCTCCAAGCCAGATATTTTCCCAGGTAGATATGAGCTTGTGGCTTTTAGTAATTGTCTTTGTGTTTTGGAGGAGCTTTCTTGACCCTCTTTGGGTCTAGATTGGAACCTAAGTTTAAGAAGGAATCCTAGATCAGCTGAGATAGGGAAATTTGCTAGTCGTTTTGGTCTTCTGAAGGATGTTTTTATTGACCCTTGCATCCAAGATCCCAGGATTTGGATCTCGGAAGCTCATGAAGTCTTTTCCACCAGCTCCTTTAGAGTTCTTCACGGGCATAGAGATGACATCCAACCCCCCATTTTTGTATCCCATATCTGGAAGCCTCGTGTCCCCTTAAAGGGAGGGTCTTTTGTTTGGACCTTCATACTATATAGAATCAACACGTGATATTTTGCAAAGAAAACGTAAGGCATGGGCTTTATTCCTCACATATGCATTATGTGAGTACGGGACATGGCAAATCAGTGGATGAACTTTTTTCCGTTGTGCAGTAGCATGCGAGATCTGGATGTTCTTTCTTCACCTCATTGATAAATCATTGGTAATGCCAGCATGCTTATGCACTTTTTTAGAGCGTTGGTGTTTTCAGGGTTTAGGGAGGAGGGAAAGGTGATGTCTCAGTCGGTATTCCATACAGTGCTGAGGGCAATTTGGAGAGAAAGGAATAGAAAGATCTTTGACGACAGACGGGGTACTACACAGTCTATTATTGAGTCCATTATGCTGATGATGAATTCTTGGATGGTCATTCTTCTTAAGTTTAGAGTTATTTCTGTTATGGAGATCATGTGCCCCCTCAAGGTGGTGTTTTGAGAGATCACGATGGACATATCTTACATACTTGTTCAGGACTGATTGGAGGCGGTGATTCTATAGGAACAAAGATACCATCATCACTACTCTATGATTTGAGAGAGGCAGTTGCTATCCAGATTGACACAATCGAGGTAAAGGGGGATTCCTTTTGGGAGAGGTGGAAATCTGTGACTCAACCCGCCAACCTACCTGCACTTAACAGGTTTGGGTTGAGGTTTTAAAAAACGGGTTGGTAGCAGATCAACCAGTTCTCATAAACAAATGGGTTGGATTTGGATTGAGCTTCTTGACCTGTCTCAACCCGTTTAACTCCTTATCTATCCATATATGTTATATTAAAATATATTATCTATTACTTGCATATAAAATGTATATAATATATTATTTATATTGTTTTTAATATATTTATAATATTCTATAGGAGATTAAAAGGGTTAGGTGGGTTTGTATTTCTCAAACTATTTATAAAACGGGTGGGTTTTGATTTGTACATAAACTCGTCAATACACTATCAGTTATTTCATGGATGACCTCAGTTCATAATTGTCGTTGAGAATTCCACATTTAATTCGCTTAGCTCATTACTTGGCAGATGGAATGAACATCTTGTTCTCCATGTGCCACGAACAGCTAGCAATCTGGCTGACAGACTGGCTAGGCGAAATGTAGGGAGAGGTTACTTCTTACATGGTATGCCATTAAGGGAGATGATAGATGGGGCAGCCGCAGTATGACTGTATGAGCACATCTAATAGAGTCTGATTGTATTCCTTGATGTAGTTGACTTTATTTTTTAATCCTGTTTTTCTAGCTCAATTTAATCGTCGTTCATCATTGTCAGTGGTCCAGTGTTCTTTGTGTATATATATATCAATTTCAGACATGCATGACAACATAGGTGACTTGGTGTTGAGATCACATTTTATTTATTTTTGGTCACATATTGAGCCCTAAGTGTAGCTTTATGACAAGTCACAACAGTTCCGTAAACTCCCACAAATTAGTTCCACTTCCATAGGGACCAAAGTCCAATTTTAAACCTTGAGACCTTGATAATCATAAATCTTCTAACAAAACAAAACTTAATTAATTGTCAAATATTATAAATTCATTTTCAGGAAGTATAAATGTAAAGTTTGATACTTTTGTAATAAAGCTGAGATTATCTAGTCATAGTTGCAAGTCTGTTCACCTTCTACTACAACTTTCTAGTTGCTATTGAAAATATAATTGTCAACATGAAAATTCCATTTAATACACATTATCCTATGCAGTATCTATCATATAGAACCAATCTTCCCTTTAAACACAATTTATGAGATATTAATGCAGCACAAGTTGCATGTCAGCATCTAACATAATAGTATAAGATATAGTAGCACAAAATATTAGAAGGAACAGAAGCCATGTAAATTCACAACTTCAATCTATGATGGTTGCGCTTCCATCTGGAGGAAGTTGGGTTAAATTTGTATGAAATATAAGGAATGAATTTTTTTTATTTTTTCTAGGTAAAAAGTGAAATTATCCTGACATATAAGAAAGGAAGAGTAAAGAGACCAACATTTGTGTACACTAACAGTATACACAAATGGTCGAAACAAACAAAAACAATAACGATCATACACTTCCAACTCTACTAAATATCTAGTGCTATGTCCCACTCCTTTACAAAATTTGAAAACAAAATATCCTTAAATTTTGGCAATGTCGAAGCCCAAATGAAAAGTGTGGATATAGCTCTACACCCGATTACCCAAACATCATGCTCTACACCATCAAAAATTAAATTAGTTCCTCTCCTTCCAAATTGTCCAACATATGACCACACAGCATAAATTCCAAATTATATCTTTTCTCCCTCTGCCTTTATGTCATCTCCAAGAAGATAACACTTCCTTAAAGAGATTAGGCATAGTCCAACTCATATTGAAATTCCTCAAGAAAAAATCACACACCTGTTTAGCCACTAGACAATGCACCAAATGGTGTGGAACTGAATCCATATCTGCCTTGTCCATCACACATCAATTAGAAATTGTCTGGTTTCTACTCAGAGGTGATCTATAGTGAGAATTTTGTCAAAATCTGTTGTCCAAAGAAGATAGGGGGAAAAAGGCCACATTAGAAGGGGTAGGAAATTTCCAAGTGGCTTCACTGGCCCATCTCAACTAGTGACCTGAATGAGGAACTCAAAGAAAGATATAATTGTGAACAATTCATAAGGAAAGAATAAATGTTAATTATATTTCATATCGCATGAAACGAATAATGTTTTCCTCAACCAAAATGAATCCATACCTCTCAGTGAATTCAGACAGTGATGCTGGCTGCAAAACTAGGATTCTTCCAGCCATCTGTAAAATAAAGAAACAATCTCTTTTGAGATCCCCAAAATCTTTTTTTCTGTTAACACTTACAAAATAACAAACTAAAAGACTTGAAAACTATACACGCTCTATATATACCTCCTTTGCCATTCCTTCCATGTGAAATATTTCAGGGAAGCTTCTTGCTCCAATCTCTATAATCCGGTAAGAAAGCAAGTCTAATATAAAATCTTTGGGCATGCAACAGCAATACTACTATATTAATGAAAATTATATCACAAGTAGGAAATAAATCATGACAGCATGCCTCGACTACCTTCTTGAACTAAATTTAGATTCTACATCAATATATATTACACGACCATTTAAACCTCCATAACTTGTGGGCAGAGCAGCCAACAGTGAGAGTTTCAAGCAAAACTGCAATTGGATCAGAAAAGAGAAATTAGTTTGAAGGATTATCCAACTAGTTCAGATCTTACAAAACTGTGCAAATAAAAATTCTAAAGGGTGTCACTGGCAGAAAGTGTAACAGGAGGGCTCCCTCAAATCTCCTTATCTTAACTAGTGACACAATAGTTTCTTCAGGATTCATCTTTCCAAAAAATAGGTAACAAAAAACATTGTTTTGTGGCATTTACACCTTATTATGAGAGAGAGAAAGAGAGAGAGAGAGAGAGAGAGAGAGAGAGAGAGAGAGTCGTGGAAGAAAAATAAGAAGAATTAGGAATATTACAGAAAGTTTGGAGTGAAATGAAACTCAGAGAAAAATTTCCTCAATAAACACCTAACTCTTACAATTTAAAGATTCACGACTACTGCAACAGGAAAAACAGAACACACAGTTAACGCAAATAAGTAAATTCCGTTTGTTCCAACCATTATTTACCCATATGTATGAAAAAGGGCATTGCAAATCCAGTTCAGAGTGATCAACCGGACACATCATTCAACCCGAGTAACCAATTTTCATTCATTTTAATCTTTTTAAACTGGGTGCCATGTCTGAGCCATACCTGCACCTGTGTCAATATCAAGCCAACATGGGTACGACGAGTAATATAAAGGTCTGTCGAACATAGCTATTATTAGATGATCTAGCAAAATAGATCTTTTTGGTAAGAAATGCAAAGCTAGTAGCCCTAGCATGAAATGATAATCATCTATTTTTTTCTCCTTCTGTAAAAGGATAGGTTGTGGAATGTACCCAATTTAAAATTTTATATTAAAGTGACTCAATGCTGAAAGCCCACTTTTTAACATAGTCAAACAATGAAACTTTTTGTTCCTTTTTCATTTTCAGCGGGTTAGATTCCTATCTTCCATGGTGACAGTGCTAACTGTAACCGAAAATAGGTTGAAACCAGACACTGTTAAAAGATTCAAGTGGCCTAGAAAGTGTATACAATGTCGGCGACATGTCGCCAATTCCGAGGTGGGCGACACGAAATCAGGGTGCAAATCGCTTTACCCTGATTTCGACGACATGTCGGCGACATGTCAGCTACATGGGGGAAAAATTTCAATTTTTTTTTCAATATTTCTCCCATGTCTGTAGACATGGGCGACATGTCGGGGGACATGGGGAAAAATTTTCAATATTTTTTTGAAATTTTTTAAAAATTAAAAAAAAATGTTAAGATATATTTTTTGCATTTTTTTGATGTATTATGATGTATTTATACACTACTTAGGGTTGTTTATAACTTGAGGGAAAAACCCATCAAAAATTCCCCCTCATAGATATGGCACTTGATTACTTGTTTTATGTATCCTTTAATTGTCTTGCATTCACTTTTTGTTTGGCTTAATTAGATGTAGCATTTTTTTTTACAGCTTACAGACCCGACAGCGTGTAAGTTAACCCCCCCTCAAGTAATGACGTTTAATCTGTAGGCATTTTTGTTTTTGCATTTTTTGATGTATTTGGATGCATTTAGGTCTTAATTAGACGTGTTTAAAGTTTGGGACAAAAATCTATCAAAAAATTCATGATTTCCCGACATTTCCCCTTTTTGACACCATGTCGCCGACATGTCGCCAATGTCACCTGGCGACATGCCAGGCGACATCGACGTGGAGAACCTTGCTAGAAACTAACCAACTTGAAAGTCTTGCTGCTACAAATTAATTATAATATCATTCATATTGGCCAGTAAAACAAATTAGAGAGTCCATACTTGTGTTTTTCCAATGCCTGCTGGACCAACCAACTCCGTCAAAGCACCAAACGGTATTCCTCCACATAAGGCATCGTCTAGTCCTTTAAGCCTTGTGGGAAGATGGCCAGCCAAGTGTTCATTTTGAACCCGCTCCTCCATCAATGAGAGAGCCTAGAGGAAACACAACCACAAGTTTACAACCAACATTCTTCTGAGAAACAAAAACAATAAGGCTGTTTTTGGAACCTTGGATTTTAAAAGAAAAGAAAAAATAAGTAGAAAATAAAATAAAAGAAATGATTAGTATCTTTTTATCAAGTGTTTGGTTAAAATGAGATATATATAGAGAAAAGAAAATCAAATTCCGGCGACTTTCGGTGATTTTCCGGTGAGTTCTCATATATTCCGACAAGATATGTCATGGATTAGGTTTGAGTATTGGAGAGTACTTGTAGTCTTTCTTTTCTTTTCTTTCAAAATCTCTACCTTTTTGGGGAGAAAGATTTTGAATCCAAAGAGAAAAATTTTTAACTTATTTTCTCTATCATCATCTCTTTCTTTCTTCGACCAAACAGGAGAAAGTGATTTCTCTAGCATTTTCTTTTCTTTTCTCTCGAAATCCAAGGTTCCAAACACAACCTAAAATTTGGATTTTTCTATTGTAGAAAGGTAATACTCATTCCTGAGCTACCACAAATTAAATAATCCAAAGCATCAAACTCTATTATGCTTACAGTTTGGCATGGTGGAGACGCGACTTCACTGATGTGAGCTATTGCAGTTGTTACATCTACCATCCCCACATCTAACAACTCCATGAGATCAAACTCAGGTAACGACAACGCATCCTGAAACAAAACGATTCGAACACATAACCTAATAAAAAATACAGAAAATGAAACAGTTCCCATTCAAACATAATCATAATTATCGAATCGCTTCAATGTGAAAGGAAGTGCAAACAGTGTCGATTTCTTTCTTGATTAAGAATTGCATCTTGCATTTGAGTTTGAGAAATCTGCCAACACCAAGCATAAACACAACGCTCAAATCATTCCAAATTGAACGAATTCATTTTTTAAGTTATTCATCATTGGAAAAAAAAAAAAAGTTTCTGAAATCCCTATTGAATTCGAGCTTGGCGATTCGTTTAATTTTCGTTTGCTCTAAAATTATCGAGCTTACAAAGACAAAGAATGTGATCGAATCCGAGGTTATACAAAAAAAAAAAGATTGGATTGGATTGAAATCATAAAGAAAGAAATCAAAATAGAAAGCGAATAAAGAGGAAGATAGTAGATGAAAGATACCTTGGCAGTTAAGATGTTACGCGCTGCAAAGACGTTGGCTATTGATTTGGGAAGACCCATCTCTCTGATGAGTCTGTTCGCCATCTCTCACTTTCGTCAGTTTCCCGCCTAAATGTGAATCCTCTCTCTCTCCCTCTAAATATGCCCTTGCGTATTTATTTTCTTATCAGGTTTTTATTTTTATTTTTTTAATTCTTGAAGGATGGATTTGAGCGAGCGCCTTGTCCAGACTCGGAGGGCTGTCAATGGGTCGGATCTAGATCCGATACCGATCCGACTTTGTTTAAATTTAGGGTAAATTTTACAAACCTCCCTTAAGGTTTGGTATAATACCCATATACCTCCCCTATTATTTTCAGAAGGACAAATACATCCTCTGAACCTCCCATACATTAACTGCATTAACTTTATAGAAATTACTAATTTTTACATGTTTTAGACTATTTTACCTTTGTATTTAAACCTAATATACCACCACCACTCTCATCCCACCACCACCACCCTACCCTTGCCACCATCACCGTGGTGGTGGGTGGTGATGGTGTGTTAGGTTTAAATACAATGACAAAATAGTTTAAAAGTTGATGATTTTCATTAAGTTCCGTGGGGAGGTCCGTGACCGAATGGTAATAGTAGAGGGGTTGTATTTATCCTTTTGAGAAGGATAGGAGAGGTATATGGTATTATATCAAACCTCGAGGGAGGTTTGTGGAATTTACACTTAAATTTATTAAATTGGATCTTTATCCTATTTGATGTCCGTTAGATTGAATTTGGATATGAATAAGTGGATCCATTTATAATTGAATTCGGATTCAGATATTGGTACATCTGGTCCAATTAAGATCCGAATCTGATTAGATTAACATATATGTATAGCATTTTTTTTCTTTTTTTGTCTTATTTCTTTAGTTGTTTGAAAATATATTTCTAATTTAAGTTAAATTACATTATTCACTAATATTTGACAATCTATTTGTATTGGGCTGTTGTGTGAACTAGGTGTGGCCAACTACATACTACAACGTGGCAGAAATTCAATATTTTTATTCTGGATGCAACATGAAATTCATTTTAACAATTTAAAAGTGAGTCAAATTTAGCTTTTTTTTTTTTTTTTTTTCTTTTAAATCGAAGGGCCTTGAAAAATTCACTTTCTTTGTATGTTGAAGAAAGAAAGAGATAAAAGACCATGATTACTCCAATACCCCAACTTAACCATTAAAATTGTCGAATTTGAATTTTTTTTTTTACTCCTTACGTCTCATCTTAGCCAAACACTTGAGAAAAAAAAGCACAAATCATTTCTCTTTTTTTTCTTTTTTTTTTCTATTTCTTCTAAATTCCAAGATTCCAAACAAACTCGTCGAACGAAGAAAGAACGCAATGAACTCAAAATAAATAAGAACATTAATTTCTTGTGTAGAGAGACGTACGTGTACTACTCTGGTCTCTTTGACAGGATTTGGTCATACAATCCGTGTGAAAAGGGGGACATTTGTATTCTTAGTACGGAAAGTCCTTAATCTGCAGATTTTATTTTTTATATATAGATTAGAGTAAAATTATAAAAATGTTGAGGTTTTCTTGTAATTTTTGAAAATTTTTTATGAAAATATAAAAATAAAACTATTTTATAACATGCAGAGTAGAGTAAAACTGTTAAATAAAGGAATTTGTTTGTTTTTTGTTGGGGTTTTTTTTGAAAAAACTAAAAAAATTTGCTTGTAATTTGTTGGAGTTTTTTTTTGGAAAATATAAAATAGATCTGTTTTATATTAAAAATAAAGTTAAATTGAGATCTCTTTTATTGTATACGTTATTGAGCATAACAATGAAAATTGAAATATTTTTTTACATGAGTTAAAATTTGTGTATATACACAAGAAGCTCTAACCTACAATTTATTTTTACGATTTACACTCGCTTCCGCTCAGCGTTCTGGTGACTTGGGACAGGACCCCATCATATGGTGAATGTATCCCTTTAAAAACAACTTAAAACACACCGACACTTGAATCTAGCAATTTCAAAACATGTGAAATTGGACACAACAACAAAATGAACATAAGACAAATTGCAAAAACGTTGCTACTTTCCTTGGTAAGAATTCACAAAGTACCAGACAATCAAGGTCAGTTATAAACATAATACACAATCATGTTACATTAAGCTATAACACAGTGGGGATAGACGACAGAGATGAGACTGATCCCACCAAAGCAATGATCCAAAAATGGAGGTCAAGACATACCACGCATTTCTTAAATAGATAACCTAGCTTTTGTACCTAAATGCAATTCTGTAACTCAGCATCTCCTCGTACGAAGGTTAGACAAACCAACAAAAAAAATACAAGAACTAAAAGGAAGGGAGAGAGGGAGGACAATTTCAATGTACCAAAATTAATGTCTCCTCATTACAGGCTCTTATTGCCTTTAACCCTCCTCCCATCTTAGTTTCTTCTGCAACTTGAGAAATCAAAAATGAAATAACTCCAACATAAGAACTATAGCAAAACATAATTAAGTTTCTAAACAAATCTCAATAACACAAGTTGACAGAAACACTAATCACTGAGAAACGCCTAGCCACTTGGAGAAATTGTCAAACTCAGTGTAATCGCTGTCTGAGATCATAGTCCGGTACCACGCCTTGCCCGCAGCCTTGATTGCAGATGCCTCCTCCTGCCAAATAATAATTAGAGGAAAAAAAAAAAAAGAACCAAGGGAAGCGGGAAAAAGCAACCATTAGAAACCCCAAACCCAATAAACACTACTAGTCTTCTATTCATGAAGCAATATTTGATAAAACATGAACAGAAAACACAATACAGCACTAGATCTTGAACAGCATTTACACTCCAAAAAAACAATCATGGGAAAGAAACTTTTAATAAGGTTAAGAAAGCTAATAGAGACACATAAAGAACTAATGAATAGGTTGAAAAAAAAAAACGAGTACCACGAGATTCAATGGGGTCCCTCTCTGAGTGGCTCAGAATTCGCCATTAAACAGCTCAGGATAACATGTTAGTATCAAGGCATACACGAGCACTTTAGTTCATGAATGACCTTAGGCATCACATACATGGAATTGGAAACTAGCCTTCATAAGAAAACAGACAAAAAGAACAAGTACTGCCAAGCAGTTATATGAGGAAAAAATTGGAACATATTTTAAAATAACTTATTTCCATATTTGAACAATCTTTCCGTGATGATCTATGGAGATGAAAAGTGTGAAATTTGAACATAGATAAAGGTCAAAAAGCAAAAACCCAAAATCTTAGACACTTCAAAACAGTCGCATAAATGCCTATGCAAAGCTTTAAATCTGGTTTAAACAAAAAACTTTGGTCCGTATCAGAAATTTTAAAAAAATTTCCAAGATACATTTCTAGTTTACCATAAACACATAACATTCTTGAACAGCAGTTCCCCCCATCCATATTTATTTGCTGTACATGATATGAACCTTGTCAAACTCAAACACAAATCTGCTATGCTAATTAGTACAGTACAGGATCAGATGATTTATTAAACTACTAATAGTCATATATAACAAAAACAAGATAATCTTGGTCATCTTAAATAATATCAGAACAATTTGAATAGTCTTGGATTAAAGAGTCAATGATGACATTGCAACCCAAAGTCTTCAGATTGAGCTGTTTAACCTAAATGGCATATGCCTTGTAAACACAGAATACAATGAAACTTACACAACTATAAAATAAGCAATGCTAAATGAAACAATTCAACGTTTCAAAAAAAAAAAGTTGCAACACTGCTTGCTAACAATTTTTTTTTTCATTTGAAGGGTTATATTAAGAACCAATTAAGTATAGGGGTGCAACTTGGTTCGGTTTGGGTCGAGTTGAGATCAACCCAAAACAGAACTTCTTAAAAGTCAACCCAAACCAGCCCAACCCGATTTGAAACCCAAACTATGAATCCAAACACCAAACTGATTTTATTTTGTAAACCCTAAACACAACCCAACCCAAACTGTAATTTCGGGTTGTTTGGGTCAGGTTAATTCGGGTTGATAAGCACAATCACAACTTGAGTCTTATACTTGGACTTAAACCAATGTGAACAATGTGCAAAATTTTATAACAAGGGGCCTATTTAGAAATAGCAAAAGTTTAGAGGTTTTTATAAACCCCTAAATTCTAAAATTTGCATACTACTAATACATATGTTATATGCATATTATTAACCAGGTCAATTTGGTTTGTGTTTCGAGTTGTGTCGGGTTACCCAAAGCCCTAAACCAAAACTGAACCGAATTAATTCAGGTTGGCTTTTATCAACCCCAAACCGGCCCACAGTCGGGTTGGGTTCGAGTTAGCTCGACCCAAGTTGCACCGTTAAATTAAGCATGCATTATAATTCAACATAATAATTGTCTAACATAAACCAAGCAAACTAGAACAAAGATATGGAAAGCAGTAAGATATGGTGGTTCTATGGCTAGACCCACGGTAGCACAAATTCTACATGAAAAAGAAAAGTAGCATTCTTCACAAAAAAGGAAGAAACGACAACTAAAATCATAGTCATTTGCAAACATGAATTAGGGGTGTAATTCAGTCGGTTTGGTTCGGTTTAGTGGCCAAACCAAAACCAAAACAAAATATAGTGAACAACACCGAAAACCGAACTGAAGTACAAAACCAAACTATAGTGACCAAGACAATAAACCAAACCAAACCAATATAGATTGGGTTTTTCAGTTTGGTTTGATAAAAATTAATGCTGTTTTAGGTACCAAAATACACATATACATAAAGCACACACATACATATACAAATACATATATAGATATATGTATATTAGTCAAGTTCGGTTCGGCTTAAATATATTTAGTTAAGTTTGGTTTGATTACGTTTAATCTAAGCCTAAACAGAAAACCGACCGAATTAATGTGGTTTTTCATTTTCCAAACCGAAATGAAAAAAAAAAACAGACTTTTTCAGTTTGGTTCTTTCGGTTTAAACAGAACCAATAGACACCCCCGACATGAAAACATAGGAACATAACTAAATCCATTTTAAGTGGCAGGTCAAGTATCATATTAGAACATATTGCAATCAATACCTCATTGAATCAAGAAAAAGAAAAGTAATTACATATAAAAAAATAAGTTGCCTTGCAATCTCAGACAAGTAACAACACAAAAACATCAAATCACAAATCACGAATCACAGCAATTCGAATAAAGTATATTTACTCGCATATGCATCCAATTAAAAAGCGACCCAGACAATCTAATATAAAACAAGAAGTATACCTTCGAAATCGGTTTCCTCTTCTTATCAAGCTTCTCCTTCTTGGCCTTAACACGCTGAGCTTCAGCCAAAAGCGCCATCCTCCTAGCAGTCTTAGCATATGGATTAAGCTTAAGAAGAGTATTCAAGTTCTTCAATGGATTCTTCTTAAGTGGAGCCCTCTTAACCTCCTTCTTGATTGGTCTCACCACAGATTGAACCTCATCGGAGTTAATGATCCTCGACAAATCGGCGTTAGCCATCTTCGACCTGGGTAACACATATCCCTTCTTTTTCTCCGATAATTTATCAAACGATCCATAAACAGAATCCAATTTCTCAAAAGCAGATTTAGTCCAGATAATAAAACGACCTAAATGACCACCAGGAGCAAGCTTCAGTAGGTTAAGCCTCTCCACATTGGCGACTTCGACTCCGGGGATGTTACGGAACGCCTTAACGATCTTCGAACCCTCAGTTCCGTAAACGATCAACGGACCTTTACGAGAAATGTAGCGACGATTCCTCATCTTACCCTTACCAGGTCGGATCTGGTGACTATCCTTCGCCTTCTCCGCATCAGGATACGCACCGATCTGCTTCATGATCTTGATCGCCGCCGAAGTCTTCTCCACACCTTCGGCAGAATCGCTAACGACGAGAGGAATCTCCGGTACGTTCTCGATCCGATGTCCACGAGCAAGGACCAGCGACGGCACCGCCGACGCTGCTAGGGCTGAAACGACGGCGTATCGCTTCTGATTGACGTTGACCTTTCGGTGCCAACGGCGCCAGATCTTGGTCGGAGCAAACATTCGTCCGCCGCGACACATGTTGCCGAAGGCTCCCTGACCGGCACGGTGGGTACCGCCGCCGGGAACACGGGGAATTCGGGAAACAGCCCGTCCGGTACCCCAGGACTCGGCAGAAGTCTGGTGACCGGCGCGTTTGCTGACGGCGTAGGGTTGACGGCTGTTTTTTGAGATATTCGAGTGAACGAAGGTGACGATATCGGGACGGATCGATGCTTTCATGACGTCCGGGAGGGGGAGAGAGTTTCCTCCATCGGTCGCCATGTCGCCTTCCAGTTGCTGGACGGTGACCAGAGGTCGAACTGCGGCGACCGCCATTGAAGTGTGTGCTTGTGTGTTGTGTGTGTGAGAGAGAAGAAATTAGGGTTTTGACTAGATGAACAAAACCTAAGGTTTGGTTTGGTTGGTTTAATATGAAACAAATGTTACTACAATTACGTAACTGTCACACCCTTCTTCTGATATCGGACCGGGACCGATCCGGCCAAATTCTCTCTGGCTGAAACCGATTTGATAGTCCGGTCAAGATTGCAAATGGTTTGATTCAATTCTTCGCTCATATTTTGCACTTTTTCACAATGATAAACTTTGTTATAAGATCCAACTTTAGAATCTACTAATCCAAAAAATTATTCAAAAAAAAGAATAAATAAAAAATCGTTTCATACCAATATTTAGCCTTTCTATTTAGAACTGTTTACCCAGTCGCTAATTTTAGGGTTCTAAGGATTAGTCGTGGTGCGCGCTAGCTGGTCCGGACATCCTGATTATCAAAAAAATATATATTTAGCCTTTCTATTTAGAACTGGTTACTAAACCATAAACACAAAAGGTTTTCTAAACCAAGAATCATAGAACCAATAACAAAAGTTTTATACAAATTTATCTAAATAAATCTAATTATAGAACTTCCCAAAAAATAAAATATCCTAATAGTATAGGCTAAACCTTGATAAATATAACTAATCATTTTTTCATATTTTCAATTAGAGATGTACAAATGGGTTGAGCCATGGATGTCCGCCCGAACCGATATAATTTGATCCGTTTCCAGGAACAACACAGCACGATGGGCTTTATAGTGCCATGTCGAGCCTAAGGTCATGGCCCGTGGCATTACACACCCCAAGCACGAGCACTAATAAGTTTTTAGCCAAATTACAAGTAATGCACAAAACCCGGTTTGTTAGTTTTTAGCCAAATTTTACACAAAATCCGGTTTGACATGATAATAATAGTGCCTTGTGTTGGGCCTGAAGACTTGACATTTGGCACAGCATGAAGCTTATCGTACCGAAGTGGCACGAGAGCCCCGTTTGTACACCCCTAATCCTAGTCGTACAGGACCCAGGCATTTCGTCTGGTCTACAAGCCCGGAAGATTTGTTGCACCCCGTGTTGAAATGCTTGTACCCTAAGCTGAAATGCTTATACCCCAGTTATTATAATGCATTAGGGTTCAAGCATTTCAAAGCCGCAGCAAATCTTCCGGATGAAATGCTCTCGATCGTCTGCACAGAGAATCATCGACGGGTGCAGTCAATTCTATTTTAAAAAATAAAAAATAAACCTTGTAATTTAAAAAAGTTGAAATGTTCCGGTGCATGCAACAACAATGGACGCTTCTCGATCAGACGATCCAAGCCCGTAGTATGGTCCCTTCTCGAAAACCTAATGTACGGCTTTATATGTGTTGAAGCAAAATCATGTTTTTCACAACAAACTTTTGCATACTTCAACATTTACACTTATTTACAGAGGATGAAAAATACACGACTCAATCCTGATTACAAAAGATCAAATTTTCATATACCCGAAAGGATTAAAAACAATCCACCCTTTTCATTCAAAGACAACCACATCTGTATCCTGAGCTTTATACTTCTTAATAGAACAGTGAACAAACAAGTGAACCTCTCCATTACTCTTCAGTAAGTTTAATAAGAACTTCACCTTCTTCTGCCATGGTAGACTCCACCAGCACCTGAAGAATGGCTGTAAAGCCGGTGCCGCACTCCCGGAGTCCTCCCGCCGATTCCATCCCACATGTGACCGCGGCCGGTAACCCTGCTACCCCCACTGTGCATCCAATTCGCCGACTGTCCCCCCATCCCATTGAGTTCCTCCTCTTCTCTGTCATTGTATTCAAGAACCAGCCTCTTGATGTCCTGCTTCTCTTCAAGCTCCGCGGCTTCCTTCTGTTTTGTGCTCTTCACGAGAGAGCAATCTCGGGGGATGTACATCTGCTTC
Source organism: Pachysandra terminalis (assembly GCA_031762675.1). NCBI lineage: Eukaryota > Viridiplantae > Streptophyta > Magnoliopsida > Buxales > Buxaceae > Pachysandra > Pachysandra terminalis. Next base: position 20,964,711 of record JAUPMG010000001.1, read on the forward strand.
GTCTGTTGCTTGTTTCCACGTTTTACAAGGACCTTCACACAGACCTCCTTGTTCCCTCCGCCTTCTTCGTCCAGCGTCTCGTCCCCGCTCTCCCCCTCGATGCCGCCTCGTCCATGATGATCCTTGGCAGACCCTTCAAACACGTTCATTGGTATCATCATGTTCAAGGTTGGCCTGGCTCGTAGCTCCAGCTTACGCGAGTCCAAGCTCTCTTGCATTAGAGCCCGAAGCTCGCGATCAAAGTCTTCTTCTTCCCGAGGATCAACCTTGATGACTTTCTGTCTAACATGGACTTCATCATCTTCGTCGGAAGCAACTGGCCCTCCATCATCATCATCCTCATCACTGTCGCATCCACCATCCTGATTCTCTGATTTGTCGTCGTATAAATCTTCATCGTATTCATGACCCTCGTGGTCAATGCTGCCACTCCCAGAATCACTCTCGCTGTCTCCTACAACATCTTCATGCCCTCTGCCATTTTCCTCAATCCCATTTGCGGCACTCTGCTCATTCACTGAGATTGTTTTGGAGGAACTCCTGCTAGGAGGCTTGCGGATTTCGGCATCTGAGTGCTTCTCATTGTTGGTCTTATCAGTTGAGACAGTACATTCATGCTCCTCGAGTTCTGTCAAAGCTGCATTAACTTCCTCGATGGATGAATATCGGGTCATGTTTGGGCGTAAATCCGCAAAGAGATCCTGCAAGTATTTCAATTTATGAAAGATGAAATGATTCATGACGGTGTCTACAGATACGAATGAATCTTTGTCTAATTGCAAAAGATAACAGTAGAAAGTTTAATTTACAATTTTGGAGATTCAAGGAAACTTCATGTGAATGAGAAGCTCATCAGCCTTCTAAATTGTCTAATCAGAAGAACATCCCGAATTCCCTAACATACAACAGAACCAGAGATTCCAACCACCTTGGCAGAATTGCCCCATATAAACCATGAAAAAAGTTGAGGTTTTCCCACAATGCTCATTCCTAATCATAGTTGAAGTCTTGAACAGACTCTAATCACCATGTCATAAATGCAGGACATGATATGCCTTTATACATTCACCAAACCAAGATGTCAGTGCCACTCTTTCAGGTCAGTTTTCAGTGCAAGTATCAAGAACCTAACAGTATTGAAAAGATAAATTATCAATTGTTGTGGTCATTCACCTTTTTGTGTGTGTAATTAGTTATATATTGTTATGTTCATTCTTTAGAGTAAACGCGAGTATGCAGTGGCATATAATTCAATCAGAAAACAACCTAGTGAAGCTTAATTTAATAATATTATTATCATTATTTGATTGATAAGCTTCAGTTATTAATCCCTGGATGATAGCTTCAGTTATTGATAAGCTTCATACAAATCGATTCACATGGTAATCCAAACCTATTAGCAAGGAGATATAATTTTATTAAGGGTATCCATTAAAGAAGCATCATGCTGACCTGTAGGTCAAACTCAATATCAAGCGGTATTGAGCCTTTGCTGAGAATATATCTCTGGAAATATATTAAGAATCTATCAAGTTTCCGCTTGGAAGAACCTCTGTCAAAGTAATGCCCGCATGTCTGAAGAAGAGTTATGATCATCCTGATGCGGAAACAATCCTCCGGCGGATCCAGAATATCTTGCTACACAGCACGAGAGAAAATAAATAAATAAATAAATAACCATTGACCTGTAAACTCCAAAGCTTTATTGAATGAACTAGTACTAAATCTCAAAAAAAAAAAAACACCAGATAAGTGCACTTTTTTTTTTTTGATGGATAATGAAGATAGCATAAATAAAAAGAGAGGAATGTACATAGCTATTAGGCCACAAAGAGGTGGACAATCAGCCGCAGGAAAAACATCAAAAACAAAAAAAGACAAAATACAATTCCTCAAAAGAGGAGAAAACTAAATCTCTTCATCCAAGAGATCACTGATAAGTGCACCATTAAGTCATTCTAATCTAAGTTAATGACGTGAAGACAAAGTTTTGAAGGATGAGTTTAATCAAATAGCTTTAATGAACTCCAAAGATTTACGAATCAAGATATAAATTCATACCTCTGTAGTCCCATGGCCGAAAACAAGTATCAAATAAAGTGTTTCGAAAATAACAGATGAATCTATATGTTCATAGTTGTATAACTCTCCTAAAAACCGCATGTGTGCAATGCGCAGTTGCTGCATCCCATAATCATTCAACTCCAACGCAAACCTAATCTCCTCTAGAACCTGAAAATAAGCATCAGAATTATTCATTTAAATACAAACTTGATTGCTCATGAAGAAACATAGATTCTCCGTGTGCGTACACTGAAAATATCATAGAATTTTGAAATAATTGAAATCATAATTATACCGGCAATACTATCTTCTTCTCTGTACAAATTTTTTTTTTTTAATTAAAAACACAACTGTTGCAAAATAAACTTCCAGAACTCAGAACTATCTGAATGTAGTTAAATGAATAAGGGGGAGGAAAGGAGGAAGAAAGTAACCTGCTTTGTCTAGATTAAATAACTCACAAAAAAAGGTGTTAGAAAACTAATAAACAATAGTGAATGTGAATGCAAAGTTTAATGCTCAATCCCAATACTAGCACTTGGGATAAAATATAAAAAAAAAAAAATTGCTTTCTATTGCACATGATTTATGAGTAATCGAAATTACTTTATAAAAGAAGTACTTTCATTAAAATTGACAGGGATTAGGCCTCATGAAAAATATTGTACAATCTGATAAGTTGACACCCTCATTACTAACCAAGAAATGAATAGAAACATGGAGATGATTCCACAAAGCAAAGCATCAGAGTATAGTTAATCCTTTTGAACTCTGAGGATGAGGGGCAAATAGAAAACAAGGCTTTGTTTTTCTTTCTAAACAATCAACTCCAGAAATCAAGCTCGTTTTACAAAGTAAAGTAGCTCCCATAAAGTACGACAACAGAGATTATAGATTCCCAAAGCCAAAGCTTGGATAAGTTCCATCAAGTTTCTTGGAACCATGGATTAAAATACTGGTACTAGGGATCGGGCCAGTCGTCACGGGTACAGGTACACTACAGAGGAGGTCGGACCAATCAATCCAATCACAATTGTCATTATAAAAAGGCCAAATTTTAAAAGCCCATTAAATTCCTGAACAGGCCAAATTTGGGGGACAATTTTGAGTTTCAAAGGCCAGATATGACATGGCATAGTTGTAATATTCAAATTTGGAAAGGGAAAAATTGATATTTGACACAGGATCCGCCCTTTAATGAAAGGGTATACTTGTCATCACAAAAAAGGCTATTTGAGGTTCGTTCAATGCTACGTTTATGATTCTAAAGTCCCGTTAAATTCCATGAAGAAGGACGAGCAGGTAAGTCCCTCCTCTCAATCTCAATCTGATTTAGTTTTTTTAACTCAGTCCTAATTTATGTTCTCTTTTTTTCCAAAAGCGATTTTGAGATTTAGGATTTTTCCTTTTTCTTCCCCAAAATGGACTGATATGTACTGGCTGAGACAAAGATTTTTTTTTTTTTAACCACACCCTTGGACTGGATTGGACCCATTGGTAATGGTACAGATCAGCCAGTCTGGACTGGTAACAGTCAATATGTAGAACCATGATGGGAACTACCCATTATTAACAATCTAAAATGGAAGCTATCCATCTTATGCATGGTTCAAAGTATCCAGATATATTATTATATATACCTCGAGAAGCCATCCATCTTATGCATGGTTCAAAGTATCCAGATTTATTGTAATATATCCCTCGATATATCATATTTCCCTAGGTTCTGATATAAATCAAAGGGCTGAAGGATTTACAAAATATCGAGGGAAAATGTAGTTTATTCCATACTAATTTAATCATTTCCTGTTTGTTACTTTATTTTGGAGCTATATTTAGTCTGAGATGGAAGGTGAGAGGCAGCCCAAGATGGAAGGAGGGAGCCAGTCTGACATTAGTTGGATTAATATGGTCAATCAAATCCTAGTAATAAGAGAGGGAAAATATATAATTTTTCTAGGATGTATATTCATAAATGTGTGATGACTCGACTAAAGCAACATTTGTCCAGGAGTTATCCTAATGTATGTAGTTGTGATTTATGCCCATCAAAATTAAAACCACGATGAAGGAACATCTCCAATGTAGACGATAACTGCAAGTTACATGGTTAGATTTTTTATTTTATTTTATTTTTTGTTCATGTATTTGGGACATAATTTATACAGTATTAATTTCTTATCAAGAAACCTTTCATTTTTTATTATTTGAAGTTTTTCGATTGACATGTGAGCGGAATATGTGCCTTATTCGCCTATACGTCGTTTAAAAATCGTTCTTTTTTGGTAGTGTTTTGGGTCATTTGGTGTAAACAAATCTAAATTAACATCTCACAAATATTTACTAAAAAGTTTCATCTCTTGTCCAATATTTCCCTCATTTCTCCAATTTGTTTGGTGATATCAATATTTAAAGGCTCGATCGCATAGCAACAGCTGAAATAAAATGAGTGCTAATAAAAAATAATGGAATACTAGGGGATTAATAGCATAACCATCGATCTTATCTATCGTAAGGATTTTTTTACATGACAATAAATAGAACCCCTTGTTATGCTAGCGACGAGTACACCTGCCCCTAGGTCAAGCTTGATCAAACCAAGATAAATCTAATTTTAATTCAATTGAACATATAACATATCCAAGTTGGGTCTGAAATCTGTTGCACGCTACAAAATATGCTTTAGAATCAAATTCAACAAGGTTTGCTAACCGAATCAGATCTAAAATATGACCGAGATTGCTCTATGATTTTTCTAGTTCTCAACTCAAACGTAAAAATCTTCCATTACCCATTCTTGCTACTGAGTAGCAAAAATTCTCGCTTGTTTTCAAGCAGGATCTAATATCAGTCTCGAAAAGTTCTAGCATGCAACAATTTTATTCAGTGTTTGGTCACTTCAAGCAATTTACCTCCACCTACAAACAAAGATTCACACTTTTACCCTTGAAGATCTTCAATTGTTTCATGCAAGGTTTTTTATTCCAGGACCAGACCGGACATGACTGGTACCAGTACGTATTGGCGGTCCAGTACCCGTCCGGTCGTGTACAAAAGTACTGAACCGGCAATCAAATTTTAAAATAAAAAAATTGACCAGACCAGTTGTATTGGTAGCTGGACCGGTCCAGATAGACGCCAATTTTGGACCGGTCAACCCACAAATTAAATAATAAAAAAAAAGGACCGGTACCAGTCCAGATCGATGCCGGTTTGGACCGGTCGTACCGGTCCAGTTCAGAACCTCGCGATACAAAAGAATATATTCAGGCTTGGGACTGGACCTCTGAGGTCCAGTCCCGGCACCGACTGGTCCGGAAAACCTAGGTTTCATGCCCCCTCCCCTGCTTTGACCCTCGGGCTACTCCTTCGCAGTCCCACTAGCTCAACATTATTACAGGCATTCGTTGTTTAGGATTTTGCAACTTGCAATCTCACGGATATGAAAAAGGAGCACTGTATGTGGTATAAATGAGTTCCATTATATCATTTAGTATTAACAGTATCTTTGATAATTCTTATTAGCATCAGTACTACTTAGGTCAAAATAGTTTGTGTTTATAAATCACTACTAGGGTTCGTCTTGTGTCTATAAACCACTACTAGGGTTCATTCTAAGGACCTTTGCTTCTCAATAAACATCATTTAGAACATGATATCATAGCAGAAGACCCGCATATACCGATTCTTTCTCATTTCTTGTCATTCTGGCATCTAGTAGCATTGCCACAATCCGTCAGACTCAAAACCATGGTTTTTTATTTCTTAATTTTCTATAAGTTTATTATAGCTGATTATCAGCTCTGATTTTCACATGGTGTTTTTTTCCCTTTTCTCATCCCCTAGAGGTTCAAGTACTGTTTTATGATAACTATAAAAGAAAACAAATATAATGTAAGTTCATACAAAATAATGCACTAAAATTATACAAGAAAATACAAGCTTTAACCATTTTAAAAAACTCCCCTAGAAATTGGGTACATATGCATCAGACAAAGTTTAAACAAGTGGATACTGAATTGATGTGTGAGGTACCAATCCCATACTCATGCCTCATGTCATGTCATGTCATGTCAAACATGGGTTCAGTGATAAGTGAAGAATCTAGCGTCACAGAAGCCTTTGCTTCTAACTAGATATCAATTTAACACGAGGTCTTGATCCCAAGGGGTTAATGATTAAAACCATATATCATGTTTCCATAAGTGAACTAGTGTTTTGATAAAAAATAAATAAAGAAAAGTCGCTCTATACTCTATAGCAAGGAACTAGAAAGGTTCAAAGAAGTAGGACGAAAACCAAGGAAGAAAAGATAGAAGATTAAGGGCTGCTCTTTATCATACATCTGTCTTGCAAAATAGAAGTTTTAAGTTTATTCTCTTAACACAAAAGGTTAAGTAAAATTAGGATGTTAAAACCTATATCGAAATGTCAACTACACGAATCAGATCGTATTCAGATGAATCTGTGAAGATCAGGTTCGATCTGATTATACATATCTGAGAAATCATATCAAATTCAATACCAGCAAAAAAAAAACAATATTTGTTTTCCAAATGTAAACATGTTTATATTCATGCACAGTACAGATATAGATATGGAGTAAAATGTGAGTAGAAAAAGGAAGAGTCGTGAAAATAAAAACATTCAGGATAAGCAGGTCGATTATGGGTGCTAAAAATTTTGCACACACCTTGTTTAGTTAGGGTGTGGGTGCACGTGTGTGGGTTGGAGGAACTGGTGAGATTGGGGGAATGCAAAATTAGAAACTTGTCCAGAAACATTTTTTTGCCATTAAAACAAAACAGTTCCCGATTCATAATACAAATCCACGATTCCACGTAGTTCAGAAAAAGAAACGAACATCTATTGTCACCAAAATTATACTACACAATGCTGGTAACTTGCAACTCAGTTTTCCTATGGGGAGCTTACATCCAGGCCATACTTGAAAATGTGTCTTTCCCTGATCCACAAGCAAGGAGACTCATAATCAAAAGCCTTAATTCTGAAGTTTTTACAGAAAAAGGTTTTATGAGAATGTGCTACTATGTAGCCAAATCGGTAGAAGGAAAGAAACAAATTTTACTGCTCCGTGACAATATTCATGTCAATATTATTTTTTTTTGATCGATAACGAAAAGTTTTATTGCAAAGGAAGAAGAGAAAGTACAACAGAAAAGAGAAAGAATAGGGATCCCAAGGGGGAACCCAGAAAAAAAAAAACATAAAAGACACCACCACTAGGGACAGCCTAATAGCTCCAAAGGGCCAAACAAACTCGCAAGCATACAAATACAACCACGACAGCCACCACAGTTACAGGAAAACTCCAAGCTCCCAACATCTCGT
>JAUPMG010000001.1:20972226-21001210 GCA_031762675.1 Pachysandra terminalis
CAGGTATCCTATTTCAGCCACAGTTTCATATGCAGGCTTGTCTCCGACTCTACAGGCATTTGTCTCTACCTTGGATGTTGTCGTGGTACCTCGGTCTTTATCTAAGGCCTTATCTTCTCCCGGGTGGTGAGCGGCCATGTTAGATGAGATGACGGCTCTTGAGACAAACCAGACATGGGATTTAGTGACCTTGCCTCCAGGCAAGAAATCTATTGGATGTAAGTGGTATATGTGGTCAAGATGAACCCCGATGGATCGGTTACTCGTCTCAAAGCTCGATTAGTTGCAAAGGGGTACGCTCAGACTTATGGGGTTGATTACACTGACACTTTTTCCCCAATGGCAAAATTGGCCTCAGTCCGACTTATTATTTCTCTTGCCGCATCCTATAGTTGGCCCTTACATCAGCTGGATGTAAAAAATTCATTTCTTAATGGCGATTTACTGGAGGAAGTTTATTTGGAGCAACCACCTGGTTTTGTTGCTCTGGGGGAGTCTAATCTGGTGTGCAAGCTGAAAAAGTCCTTATATGGTTTAAAGCAATCACCTCGGGCATGATTTGGAAGATTCACGGAAGTTGTGTTGAAATTTGGACTTCAAAGAACATCCAAGGATCATTCGGTGTTCTATCGTCAATTGGAGGAAGGAAGCATTCTTTTGGTGGTGTACGTAGATGATATTGTCATCACAGGTAGTGACACTACAGGTATATCACCCTTGAAGTTATTTCTACAAAGTCAATTTCAGACCAAGGATCCGGGTCCATTGAGATACTTTTTTGGTGGGGAAGTTGCCAAAAGTCATCGGGGGATTTCTTTGTCACAGAGAAAGTATACGTTGGATTTGTTGCGTGACACAGGGATGATCGATGCCAAACCATCAGAGGTTCCAATGGCTCCCGGAGTGAAGTTGTCTCCAGATGATGTGGAGTTATTTGCTAATCCTCAGAGATATAGACATTTGATTGGAAAGTTGAACTATTTTGCTGTTACTCGTTCAGATATCGCATTCTCTGTGAGTGTAACTAGCCAGTTCATGGTAGCTCCACAGGTTCCTCATTGGGATGCACTCCAAATTAAGGATTGTTATATAGCAACCAAGGTCATATGGACATTAAAGGGTTCACAGATGCAGATTCGGCAGGATCTCCTAATGATCGGAAGTCTACCACTAGATACTATATCTTTGTAGGGGGGAATCTTGTATCCTGGAAGAGCAAGAAACAACCAGTGATAGCTCGATCTAGTGCAGAATCTGAGTATCAAGCTATGGCTCATGCTATGAGCGAAATCATCTATTTGCGTAGCTCCTTAGTGAACTCGGATACTCTCCTTCAAATTCGTCCAAGTTGTGGTGCGATAACCAAGCAGCTATTCACATTGCATCCAATCTTGTATTTCAAGAAAGGACGAAGCATATTGAGGTTGATTGCCACTTTGTACGTGAGAAGCTACAAGGTGGAGAGATATCCTTACAACACGTGAGAACCATGGAGCAACTGGCGGACGTGCCGACTAAATCATTGACTGGGAATAAGATTGGGTATATTTGTAGCAAGCTGGGCATGAACAATATATATGCTCCAGCTTGAGGGGGAGTGTTAGAACAGGCGAGTGGGCCTTACAGTCCATAAGCCCCTTTTTATCTTTATGTTATTTAGTCTCGTGTAACGATTAACCCTAATACAAGTTAATATATAAGTGTTCTCTCTCATTGAGATGAGTACGCTTTGGTGCTACAACAAATATACATGAGGAGAACATAAAAGAACCTTACCCCAAAGAAAATGCAGTAAAATAGAGTTGATAATCAAACAATGCATGAAAAGAACACCTTATATTGAAGATCCTTTAAATACAATGAAATACCAACTACATCTTCCTAATAAAAGGCAACCCCAATCTATCCATTCAAAGAGCCTCATTAGCATTGACAGGCATACGATCACGATAATAGTAAATTGAATTAACATGAGAAGAGCTACCATGATTGGCGAGAGCATCTGCACACGCATTACCTTCTCTATAGATGTGACTGATTTGAAAATTTTGAATGTCTGCTTTGATCAAATAAATCCAGTGAAGTATGCCCCAATTGCAAATGAAGTTTCCTTTAACCGTTTCAACAAGAACACGTGAATCTGATTCAATCACCAGATTACCAAAACCCATCATGTTTGCATATCTAATGCCATCCCATAAGGCTCTAGTTTCAGCAATCATGTTGTTAACCTGACCATAATAGTGAGCATAGGCAAAAATAAAATTACCCTTAAAATCTCTAAATATGCCTCCACCACCACTTCTATTACGTTTAGCAGACCCATCTGTATTTAATTTCACACTCCCAAATCTTGGCTTTAACCATTTAACTGCGATAAATTTTTGTACCGAAGGTCTAATAGCTTTGACACCCAAAGCTTCATGACTAATACCGTCAAAAGGAGGGGAATTGACCTTAAGCAACCAAGAAATCTCTTGTAACCAGAATTTAACTTTCGTAATAATAGAGCTTACCGGTTTATGAGGGTTTCCATGAAGACGATTATTCCGTTCAATCCAAAGCTCCCAAATAATAAAGGCAGTCATAATACCCCTGAGCTCACCAACTTGAGATCGATCATGGTTATTTGCAAACCAATGAAGAGCTTTGTCCTTAATATTTTGACCATGAAGATTATTCATATCAAATAAAGGTGCAAAGTTATTCCAAACACTTGATGCTAAATAACCTGTAAAAAAAATATGATCCATCATTTCCACCTCACAGCCACAACACTGGCATCTTGAAGCCAAGCTAACGATAGGAACTCATAGCTGACCCTTGATGTAACCTATTGTTACTGAAAATTCCTTTGTCTCACTAATTACCGCTCCACCCTAATTAATGCTCCCTCATGCATGTATTTAATAACCTTAATGTATCTGATTGATACTTTTTTTTTGAAAACCAAAACTCACCAGATTAACTCTCTAAGGACTATATCATAGGCTTTCTTTAGATGAATAAAAAAAAAATTGATGGTCTCTTCCTTCTCTTTAAACTTGTCCACTAATTGTCTAAATAAAGACCTCCTCAATGGTAGACCTCCCTGACATAAAACCAAACTGATTTTCTGACATGGGTTTTCTTCTAAAACTTTGCTTCATTATTATTTTCCATAATTTCATGGTATGACTCATAAGCTCAATTCCACGATAATTGATAAAGTTCTGAACATCTCCATTATTCATACAAACATACATACATATATATGTGTGTGTGTGTGTATACTACCGTGCTCTTCCTCCAAACATTTGGCATTTATCTAGTACTCAAAATTCCATCAAATAATTTGGTCAACCATAGTACCGGATCTCTCTCATGCACTTCCCCACTTCAATTGGAATACCATCTGATTCTAAATCCTTTACTGTTTTCATCTTGGTTAAAGCTCCCTTCACTTCAAAGAACCCTAATCTTATGGACATAGTATTGTTCTCTTGAGTCTCCAATATCCATATCTGCTCCTAAAAAGCAAGCTCTCAGTACCTTCACAATTTAATAAATTTAGAAACAGTGTCTCCAACGTTCTTTAATCTCATCATCCTTTACTAAGACTCAGATTCTAGCTCTTAATGTATCTTACTTGACCTAAATCTCTAGTCTTCTTATCTCTTGGTCTTGCAAGTTTTTAGATGTATCTCTCCTACTCTTTTGTAACAAGCTTATTATATACATTATCATATGCTTATTTTTAAGCATCATTTATTATCTTACAGCCATAAATTGGCGTTTTTCTAAAGCCAAAAAAAAAAGGAGAAAGTCTGAGTAACTACAAGGTACAAACTTACTATAGTATCACTTGATATGAAACAAGGAAAGAATAACAAGGAGGGAAAAAATCAAGGAATATTTCTAAACCAAAGAACACCCTTTCAAATCCCCAAACAACATAGCTTTAAATCCAAAGAAGAAATACCTCACCAAGAGCTAAAAACAGTAAAGAAGTGAAGATCCAGGTGTGCAAAGATGCTGAATTAAGGTGTTAGATTAACCATAGAAAATATCCAACCTTCAAAACTCAAATCGTACTTGAAAATGGAGTAACAGCTGTTGTCTTGAAAGAGAAATAGATCCTTGCGAGTAAGCCCAGTGACAATGGGATTGGAACATCCTAGAGCCTCAAGATTCAATATAGAAACCTGTCAATCTCTCACTAAACGAAAGGGAATCTTGCGCTCTAAAGAAACTCAATCCAACTAAAATCCCTTGGTAGTCGTTGCAAACATTCTAAACATTTGAATTCCCACATAATGAACCATAAGACTCATGGTTTCAAGGATCGGCCGATACCGGTCCGTACCGGCCGGGACCAGTCCGGTTCCAACCCGCGATACAAGCCTTTGTATAGCCGGTCCGTGACCGGCGGTCCGGTTCCGCCTGTCCGTGACCGGTTCGGGCAGTCTGGTGACCTGTACCGCCGGTCCGGCAATCCGGCGACCGGTTCCGCTGGTCCGACAGTCTAGCAACCGGTTCCTCAGGTCCGGCGACAGGTCCCGCCAATCCCACCGGTCCGGCAACCGGTCCTGCCGGTCCAGCGCCGATCTGAAATTTTTAATTTTTTTTTTGCTTTTTGTACCGGATCCGGACCGGCCGGTTCCGGTCTTTAAAACCTTGATGAGACTATTTGCAGCTGTTGAGCTATAGGATTCCTCTTCAAATCAAAGCACTAATCACCCTTAGGCACACCTTTTTATGGGAAACCACTAATATGTCCAAAACACCCCCGAAACATCTTAAACTCCATAGATAAGTAAATGATCAAAACCCCTTCTTGTGACCTGGATAAAACCTAGTTAAGATCTAAAGACAAAATGATGAAATAGACTTAACATTAGAGAACTTTCCAAGAAGACCTAAACCTATCTGAACACCTAGACATACCAAATGAGAAATAACACAATAAAATTGGACCGCCAACTTGGTTATCAATCCAAATTTCTCATTTTTTCCCTCTTTTATTTTTTTTTTATTCATTTTTTTTTTAACATGATCAAGAATTTAGAAGGAAACAAATGGAAGAATATTTGATTGTTTTAAGAGATCCATCTGATTTGTGGTTCAGTAGGCACTTCTGATACTGGTTCTTCTATATTGAAGGATTCAGACAAGGTCAATCCAAAAAAAATTTCCATAATTGGAAAGAAATTATTGACGGAATTAAGTTTATAGTTCAGAGTATAGAACTAATATGTGATGATTCATTTTCCATAAATTCTTATTTACAATGATGAGATAAAATCTCTAGTTCTCATATAGTTAGGAAAGAAGATTAAATGACTTGTGACATCAATAATCATATACTAGCTTAAGCTAATGCACATTTCAAAACCAATTTTACGAGTCAACGGTGGCTAAAATGCTATCCAATTCATCTCATGGAGTTCCCCCACATATTCCAAATCTCAAGATCTACTTTTGAATATGCAACTCATATAGCATCATCATAAGGAACTGTGTAGAGGTTCTTAAATATAACAGGGTAAAGAAATTAATTAATCTGTACATCAAAAACTGTGTTAATGGCCATAACCCGTTACAATTTAAATTAAATTTACGTCATATGTATTTTCAACAGTCACACATCACTGCAATTCACATATCATTATCTTAAGAAGGATTAAACTCTAAAACCTAGGAATGAGCGCATCCTATGAAAAGACACATGTGACAAGCAGTTTCTACAAACTCAATTTATTTAATATGGGGGTGCAATAAAGAACCTGTTATGATTTCAAAAGCTTCGCATGCCGTACCATATTAATGCAAGCTCATCCACTATTTGTGATGTGGAATAGAATGGAATAACCCAACTAATACATTAATTTAAGATTTATTCACAAATTAGGAAATGAGGGGCGTGGTATAATTGAACCAGAAAATTAAAAGTCATATGTGAACAAGAAAAAAAAATGGTATAAGAGAAATTAAGTGTGAAACCCAAACTTCAATTGTTCCGGAATTGAATTGCAATTAGCATTATCATGATGCAGCAGACTTATTGAATCCTTAACATGAAGAGGACATCACAATGAGAAACTCAACTTACGAGAAACCTAAAAATAGTAAACTCAAAGTTTTATATTAAGAAAAATAACTGCAAAAGATGAGCCAAGTGGTACCACTAGTGCATGACGGTATCTCTTCCACTTTCCAATTTGACTCCTTTTGCTAGAATATTTGAATGATCATCGTTCATGTCAGCAGTTGCTTAAAAACCAAAACCAAAAATAAAAAATAAAAATAAATCCTTAATTGGAAATTCTAATTTCATTCAAAGAGGAACCAATGAACAGGAACCATCCAAATTACTAACTATAAATCATCATAAAATCATTTTTTTTTTGGAAGACTTGACCATATTCTGTTATAAACCTACAAACTATACAGAATGTACAAAAATTATGATTTATGCCTTGATCTAATAGAAGTATTGAACCTGCAGGGGAAAGGGGGATTTGAATCCAAATCGGCAAATTTTCCATAATAAGCCACATTCCTTGCTAGAATAGTTAGGCTGCATGGCATCAGTTTTCCTTTCTCAAATGTTAAGATAGAAAATTCCTTGGTGGGAAAGATCTTATTCCAAATAAGGACAGCAGCAGTTTGTTGGATTTATAAACGAAAGACAAATCAATGAACCCAGTTAACTACTTGGTGATCAAGTCATCATTAAAACTTATTTGAAAGATTTTGGCCATAATCAATAAATACCAATAAAACCCTGGCAGAATGTGAAAGGTGTAGTCTAATTGTTTTAGATTTTTTTCTTCCTTTACTGCTTGAAGTCGGATTTCAATACCGGAGAGTACCTGCACCTTGTTTGCAATGTCGTCGACATGTTGAGAGATGTCAACATTTCTTGAGGAATCGACACCGCATTTATGGGAAATCATTAGATTTCCCAAAATTCCTCATGTCTCGCGACATGAGGTGAAAAAAAATTAAAGGCCCAGGTGTCGCGCAAGATGTCTCGAAATGTCGCGAGACATAAGGTAAAAAAAAAAAAGTTTAAAGGCTAACATGCCACACGTGTCAGCCATATCTCTTCTATTTAAGGCTTGTTTTGGTGAGATGTCGCACATTTTGTGAGACATCTCCCCAAAACACATTCTCTCTTTCAAGTGTAGGTTTCAGTGTTTTTAAACGTTAAGGCGTGAGGCAAGGCGTTAGATCTTGGCTTGAGGCGAGGCGTAAGCCTCGAAGCGTGAGGCGTAAGCCTCATGAGCATGTATTTTTTAATTATAAAATAATTTATTAAATATATAACAAATAATAATACTCATTATAAATATAAAAAAATAAAAAATGATATAAAAAGGTACAAAAATAAAAAATAAACGAAATTTCAAATTCAACACTAAAATAATTCAAAGTACTTATACTCCAATTCCATTCGTCCATTCCATCATCAAGTGAAAGAAAAGCAAGTCATATGCATTACATCATCATCACCAACGGAAAACATACATGAGTGTTCTAAATTCTCAACCCCAAACATTACATCAAACAAAATATCAATCGAAGTCATTCACATCAACCAAGTCATATGCATAATCATCGAGTCTTCTTCTTCGTTGGGTTTGCCCGTTGAACCCTAAACTTCTCATTTTCTTCTCCAAAAGTCAATGATAGTTTATCCTTAAATTTTAATAACTAAAAAGCTAAACGACAACGTAAACAAGTTAACTACAATAAAATAATTAAAAAATTAAATCGTATGTTTTGTTTTTTTTTTCTTTTATTTTCTCTGAACTTTTCCTGTACGCACATAAGGCGCATGCCTCATGTGTGAGGTGCTACAAATAGCGTGAGGCGTACGCCTCACGAATGCCACACCACATGAGGCGTGTGCCTCACGAGCGCCTTGCGCTATTTCACTGCGCCTCGTGGCATTTTGTTAACGCCACGCCTCGAGGCGCAACTTGAGGCGTAAGCCTCGTACGCCTTTTAAAACACTGGTAGAAAGGTAATACTCATTCCTGAGCTACCAAAAATTAACTAATCCAAAACATCAAACTCTATTATGCTTACAGTTTGGCATTGTGGAGAAGCGACTTCACTAATGTGTGCTATTGCAGTTGTTACTTCTACCATCCCCACATCTAGCAACTCCATCAGATCAAATTCAGGTAACGACAACGCATCCTGAAACAAAACGATTCGAACACGTAACCTAATAAAAAATACAGAAAATGAAACAGTTCCCAGTCAATCATCATCATAACAATATAATCAATTCAATGTGAAAGGAAATGCTAACAGTGTGGATTTCTAGCTTGATAAAGAATTACATTTGCACTTGAGTTTGAGCTATCTGCCAGCACCAAGCAGAAATACAAGGGTCAAATCATTCCAAATTGAAGGAATTCAGTTCAATGTGAAAGGAAATGCTAGCAGCAACAGTGTGGATTCCTTGCTTGATAAAGAATAACATTTTGCATTTGAGTTTGAGCAATCTGCCAGCCCCAAGCAGAAACACGAGGCTCAAATCATTCCAAATTGAAGGAATTCATTTTTTAAGTTCTTCATTATTGAAACAGGGTTTCTGAAACCCTTATTGAACTCAAGCTTGGTGATTCATTGGATTTTCGTTTGAACTAAAATTATTGAGCTTACAAAGACAAAGAATGCAATCGAATACGAAGTAAAAAATAAAAAAATAAAAAGATTTGATTGAAATCATAAAGAATGAAATCAAGATGGAAAGCGAGTAAGGAGGGAGTTAGAAGGTGAAAGATACCTTGGCAGTTAAGATGTTACGCGCTGCAAAGATGTTGGCTATTGATTTGGGGAGTCCCATCTCTCTGATGAGTCTGTTCGCCATCTCTCTCTCTCCCGCCTAAATGTGAACCCTTCTCCCGCTAAATATGCCCTTTCGTATTTATTTTTTCTTATCAGATTCTTTCATTTTTAAGGGTTAACTACCGTTACACCCTCCTCACGTTTCTGACAGAGGCAGAAACGTCCCCTGTGGTTTCTGGAAAGCCACTTGCACTCGTTGAGGTTTTCTACCGAATTGCATAGACACCCGTTTTCTTAACTTTTCATTTTAACATCAACAGAAATGTTGTCATCATTTGCATTGTAGACCATATTATCCTTACTTAGAGTGGTAAAAAACGATTATAGCCTTTATTAAAGACATCCCACTGCTACCACCACCACCACTACTACTACCTAGTGTACATTCCTTGCACACTTAGGTGGAGGTGGTGATGGTGGTGTAGAGGTAATGGTGAGTTGGTGGTGGTGATGGTCGGGTAGGGATAATGGTGGATTGGTGGTGGTAGAATATGGGGTAAATAAAGACAGGGTCAAAAGGATAAATTAACATATTTTTTTAAAACTATTTATAGGACATTAATGACAGGGGTGTAAGTAGCTTTTCAAACCACAGGAGGTGTTTTTGCCTTTATCAGAAAACGTAAGAGTGTAAGTGGAATTAAACCTATTTGTAATTGTTGAGTTGGGATAATAACGAGGCAGGTTTTGACTTATCCTAACCCGCTCCTAAAAGAACCCCTAATACCAAACCTAGTGGGGCAGTAGTGGGGCGAGGTGGATTCGTTCAGGTTACATGTAAGATTTATTAAAAATAAATATATTTTTTAAAGTTAAATCTTTAATTTTTTTAAATATAATTGCTTGTAAAATATATATATATATATTTATGCATAAACGATGAATATTTAAAATATAAGTTATTGACAACAAAGCGAGTTAGGGGCAGGTTGAGCCAAAACGAAACTTGACTCAGAGATTACCAAACCCAAACCATTGGGGGCAATACGGGTTACCCATTTAACCCGCCCCATTGCCAATCCCAAGAATTCTTATTTTTTTTTTATGGACATAACATGAAATTCATTTTAACTATTTAAACGTGAGCCAATTTTGGTTATGTTTTTAAGATGGTGGGAGGAGAATTCAGAGAAAAGAAAATATCTAATATTTTCTTATTAGTCAATCAATCAATCCCTGCTGAAAACTACGACAACTTATCAACAGACACAAAGATCGAGATGAACTCACCAAACTCGCTCATCCAATGCAATGAACTCAAAATGGGCAAGATAAAGTCGTACCACGAATTACCTAACTGCCTTAATTGCAATTCTGTAACTCAACATCTCCTCTTACATAGGGCAGACCAAAAAACAAACTAGAAGGGAGGACAATGTCAATGTAGCTAAATTCATTACAGCCCCTCCTCCCCTCTTAGTTTGGGTAAACAAAAACAAAATAACTCCAACATAAAAACTATAGCAAAACACAATTAAGTTTCTAAATAAATCTCAATAACATAACTTGGCATAAACATTAATCACTGAGAAACGCCTAGCCACTTGGAGAAATTGTCAAACTCGGTGTAATCGCTGTCTGAGATCATAGTCCGGTACCATGCCTTGCCTGCAGCCTTGATTGCAGATGCCTCCTCCTACCAAATATTAATAATAATTAGAGAAAGAAATAAATAAATACCAGGCTTCTACTACGAAGCAAATAATTGAACAAAAACAGTAGCGTTAGATGTTGTACAGTATTTACACCCCTCCAATAATAAATAATAAAGAAAAATAATATCTTCTAAAGCACATGCAGATGCAATTGCATTTATTATGAGAATTATAGTTGAATAATGTATGGGAAAGAAACATTTAATAATGTTAGGTAGAATTAAAAAAAAAAAAATTACAAACAAACGGAGGGAAGATGAAAAGTGTGAAATTTAGTATCAAGGCACACACACAAGTAATTTAGTCCAAGAATGACCTTAAGCATCACATTCATGGAATTGGAAGCTAGCCTTCATAAGAAAACAGACAAGAAGAACAAATACTGCCAACCAGTTATATGGGGAAAAAATTAGAACATATTCTAAAATAAATTATTTCCATATTTGAACAATCTTTCTTCCATGATCTGTGGAAATGAAAAGTGTGAAATTTCAACATGGATATGGGTGTTGGAGAAAGCAAAAACCCCAAAATCTAGACACCTCGAAATGGTCATACACATGCCTATGCAAAGCTTTAAATCATTGTTTATGCGAAAACTTTGGTCCGCATCAGAAATTAAAACAAAATTTCCAAGATACATTTATAGTTTACCACAAGCACATAGCTTTCTTGAACAGCAGTTATTCTGTTTAGAGGTAAAAATACAGAAATCCCCACACCCATATTCATTTGCTATACATGATATCAACCTTGTCAGACTCTAAAACACAAATCTGCTATGCTAATTAGTACAGTACAGGATCAGACAATTAATTAAACTACCAAGGGTTGTATATAACAAAACAAGATAACCTTGGTAATCTTCAATAATATCAGAACAATTTGAATAATCTTGGATTAAAAACTAAATGATGACATTGCAACCCGAAGTCTTCAGATTGAGCTGTTTAACCTAAATGGTATATGCCTTGTCAACTCAGAATGCAATGAAACTTACACAACTATAAAATAAGTAAAATTCAATGAAACAGTTCAACATTTCAAAAAAAAATGTTGCAACACTATTTGCTAATGTTTTTTTTTTTTTTTCATTTGAAGGATTATTAAGAACCAATTAAGCATGAATTATTCAATATAATAATTTTGTCTAACATAAACCAAGCTAACTAGAATAAAGATATGGAAAGCAGTGAGATATGGATCTACGGCCAGACCCACAGTAGCAGCAATGTAAACAAGCGGAGCCAAGCCTTGTCCAGCTCGGGATCGTAAACCTTGAGCAAGGCTCAGGCTCAGGCTCAGCTCAAGCTTGTTAAAAATTTTAGGGCTCCCCGTTAAAATATTTTGGGCTCAGACTCTGCTTGCAAAAAGCTCAGCTGGTAAAGAAGCTTAGCTTATTCCAAATACATCAATATTATAGTTGATGATTGTTATAATATAGTCCAACATATCAACATGTATGTTTCATACTAATATATAGAAATATGGATGCATGATTTTAAATACAAACCTACCCACGCTCGGCTCAAGCTCGTTAAGATAACAAGCTTTTTTTGGACTAAAGCTCAGCTCATGAGCCTAATTATAGAGCTCAAGCTCGGCTTATATAAGTTGAGCTCAAGCGTTAGCCGAGGGAGCTCGGCTAATTGACAACCCTATGCAGTAGCACCAATTCTACATGAGAAAGAAAACGAACATTCTCCACAAAAAAAGAAAGAAACGACAACTAAAACCACAGCCATTTGCAAACATTAAAACATAGGAACATAACTAAATCCATTTTTATGTGGCAGGTCAATAACCATAGCGAAAAATATGGCAATCAGTACCTCCGTGAATCAAGAAAAAGAAAACTAATTACATGCAAAATATTAAGCTGCCTTGCAATCTCAGACAAGTACGAACAAATAAACATCAAATCACAAACAATACAAAAAAAAAGTATATAGTCCAATAGAAAGCAACCCAGAGAATCTAATATAAAACAAGTATACCTTCGAAATCGGTTTCCTCTTCTTATCAAGCTTCTCCTTCTTGGCCTTCACACGCTGAGCTTCAGCCAAAAGCGCCATCCTTCTAGCAGTCTTAGCATATGGATTGAGCTTAAGAAGAGTATTCAAGTTCTTCAATGGATTCTTTTTAAGTGGAGCCCTCTTAACCTCCTTCTTGATCGGCCTCACCACAGACTGAACTTCATCGGAGTTAATAATCCTCGACAAATCAGCATTAACCATCTTCGACCTAGGCAACACATATCCCTTCTTCTTCTCCGATAGTTTATCAAACGACCCATAAACAGAATCCAATTTCTCAAAAGCAGATTTAGTCCAGATAATAAAACGACCTAAATGACCACCCGGAGCAAGCTTCAGAAGGTTAAGCCTCTCCACATTGGCGACTTCGACTCCGGGGATGTTCCTGAACGCCTTAACGATCTTCGAACCCTCGGTTCCGTAAACGATCAACGGACCTTTACGAGAAATGTAGCGACGGTTCCTCATCTTACCCTTACCAGGTCGGATCTGGTGACTGTCCTTCGCCTTCTCCGCATCAGGATACGCACCGATCTGCATCATGATCTTGATCGCCGCCGAAGTCTTCTCCACACCTTCGGCAGAATCGCTAACGACGAGAGGAATCTCCGGCACGCTCTCGATCCGATGTCCACGAGCAAGAACGAGCGACGGGACCGCCGATGCAGCTAGGGCTGAAACGACGGCGTATCGCTTCTGATTGACGTTGATCTTTCGGTGCCAACGGCGCCAGATCTTGGTTGGAGCAAACATTCGTCCGCCGCGACACATGTTGCCGAAGGCTCCCTGACCGGCACGGTGGGTACCGCCGCCGGGAACACGGGGAATTCGAGAAACGGCACGTCCCGTACCCCATGACTCGGCGGAAGTCTGGTGACCGGCGCGTTTGCTGACGGCGTAAGGTTGACGGCTGTTTTTGGAGATGTTGGAGTGAACGAAGTTGACGATATCGGGACGGATCGATGCTTTCATGACGTCCGGGAGGGGGAGAGAGTTTCCTCCGTCGGTCGCCATATCGCCTTCCAATTGCTGGACGGTGACCAGAGGTCGAACTGCGGCGACCGCCATTGATGAGAGAGAGAGAGAGAGAGAGAACTACGAAAGAAGAAAGAAGAGAAGAAAAAGAAACTAGGGTTTTGAATGAAAGCACAAAACCTTGGTTTTATATGGAACAAAAAATGTAACTAGAATTACGAAAATGCCACACCAGGACTTGTTTCTTCTGATATCGGACTGGGACCAGGACCGATCCGTCCAAGTTTTCTCTGCCTCAAACAAATTCGATAGGTCGCAAATGGTTTGATTCAATATATTTTTGCACTTTATTCACAATTATAATAAACTTTGTTATAAGCTCCAATTTTACAAGTCTATTCTAACCCAAAATATCAAAAAAAGTTTCATACCAATATTTAGCCTTCTATTCCCAAAAAATAATATATTCTAAACCTTAATAAATATAATTAGTCATTTTTATCTTTGATTCCAATTCCGAACCATCTAGTTACCAATGCAAGAGTACTAGGCCAGGCCTGGCAGCGTAACCCACGGCACGACACAACACGACGATTGCAAGAAACCCAGTTCAAAAAGATAATAATCGTGCCCCGTGCCATGCTGGGCCCAGGGGCCATGAAATTAGGCCCATTTGAAGCATGCCGTTAAAAAAGGTTGAATTTTTAAAGGGAATGCACCAATCAACAGTGGACGATTCTCGGTGCAGATGATCCGAGCCCGTAGTATCAGAACAAATGGTCCTTTGTCAAAAACCTAATACAGTTTAAATTTGTAGAAGCAGAATCATAATTTTCTCAACAAACTTTTAACATTTACACTTATTTACAGAGGATGAAAAATACACGAGGACTCGATCCATATTACAAAAGATCAAATTTTTCGGATACCCATAAAGGGTTAAAACCAATCCACCCATCATTCAAAGGCAAAACCACATCTGTATCCTGGACTTTATACTTCTTAATAGAACAGTGAACACACAAGTGAACCTCTCCATTACTCTTCAGCAAGTTTAATAACAACTTCACCTTCTTCTGCCATGGTAGACTCCACCACCACCTGAAGAATGGCTGTACAGCCGATGCCGCACTCCCGGAGTCCTCCCGCTGATTCCATCCCACGTGTGACCGCGGCCGGCAACCCTGCTACCCCCACTGTGCATCCAATTCGCCGACTGTCCACACATCCCATTGAGTTCCTCCTCTTCTCTGTCATTGTATTCAAGAACCAGCCTCTTGATGTCCTGCTTCTCTTCAAGCTCCGCGGCTTCCTTCTGTTTCGTGCTCTGCACAAGAGAGCAATCTCGGGGGATGTACATCTGCTTCGCCTGTTGCTTGTTTCCGCGTTTTACAAGGACCTTCACACAGACCTCCTTGTTTGCACCACCCTCTTCATCCAGTGCCTCATCCCCACTCTCCCCCTCGACGCCGCCCCATCCATGATGATCCTTGCCAGACCCTTCAAACACATTCATCGGTATCATCATGTTCAATGTTGGCCTGGCTCGTACCTCCAGCTTACGCAAGTCTAAGCTCTCTTGCATTAGAGCCCGAAGCTCGCGATCAAAATCTTCTTCTTCCTGAGGATCAACCTCGATGACTTTCTGTCTAACATGGACTTCATCATCTTCGTCGGAAGCAACTGACCCTCCATCATCATCATCCTCATAGCTGTTGCATCCACCATCTTGATTCTCTGATTTGTCCTCGTATAAATCTCCATTGTATTCATGACCATCGTGGTCAATGCTGCCACTCCCAGAATCACTCTCGCTGTCTCCTCCAACATCTTCATGCCTTCTGCCATTTTCCTCGATCCCATTTGCGGCACTCTGCTCATTCACTGAGATGCTTTTGGAGGAACTCCTGCTAGGAGGCTTGCGAATTCCACCATCTGAGCGCTTCTCATTGTTGGTCTTATCAGTTGAGACTGTACATTCATGCTCCTCGAGTTCTGTCAAAGCTGCATTAACTTCCTCGATGGATGAATATCGGGTCATGTTTGGGCGTAAGTCCGCAAAGAGATCCTGCAAATATTTCAATTTATGAAAGATGAAATGATTCATGACGGTGTTTACAGATATGAATGAATCTTTGTCTAATTGCAAAAGAGAACAGTTGAAAGTTTATTTTATAATTTTGGAGATTCAATGAAACTTCATGTGAATGAGAAGCTCATCACCCTTCTAAATTGTCCAATCAGAAGAACATCCTGAAATCCCTAACATACAACAGAACCAGAGATTCCAACCACCTTGGCGGAATTGTCACGTATAAACCATGAAAAAAGTTGAGGTTTTCCCACAATGCTCATTCCTAATCTTATGAGAGATACGTTTACGAACTAACCTTTCGTTTTTACTATTTTCCGGGCATGATATACTTCCCCATGAAAAGTTAAAAAAAAAAAATGAAAAGACAATTTATAATTAAAAAGTGGCCAAACAATTCCTGAACCAATTTCCAAGTACTCGGTCAACTTGAAAATCTACCTGTCATTTATGCTACAAGAATTAGAATTTTTGAAACAATGTTGTTCTTTGTTAAATGTAGTAAATGCTTAGGTTATTCCTAATCTCCAATCAAATCAAATATTTTGCATCTCATTGAAGTTTTTATGTAAATGTTAAGTCTTTTAAAAGAGTTGGTGATCCATAAATAAATTAAAAAAAAAATCGATCAATTGGGAGGGGAGAAGGAATGGAGAAAGATACCCACGAGGAATTATTGAGAATAATATCTTTCATTATTATTCTTTGCAAAAAAGAGGTCTTGACAATGTTACTTCTTTTCTTTATGGTTTTAGAAGCAGCAATGTTTTCGCAAGAGATGTTCTTTAGGTGTGAGACATCGAGATGTATTTTCAAAAGGTATAATTGAAGTCTTGAACATACTCTAATCCCCATGTCATAAATGCAGGACATGATATGCCTTTATACATTCACCTAACCAAGATATTAGTGTCATTCTTTTAGGTCAGTTTTCAGTGCAGGCATCAAGAATCTTAACAGTATTGAAAAGATAAATTATCAATTGTTGTGGTCATTCACCTTTTTTTTTCTGTGTGATTAGTTATATATTGTTATGTTCATTCTTTAGAGTAAGCATGAGTATGCAGCGGCATATAATTCAATCAGAAAACAACCTAGTGAAGCTTAAGTTAATAATAATATTATCATTATTTGATTGATAAACTTCAGTTACTAATCCCTGGATAGCTGCAAGCTCATACAAATCGATTCACATGGTAATCCTAACCAATTAGCAAGGAGATATAATTGTATTAAGGGTATCCATTAAAGAAGCATCATGCTAACCTGTAGGTCAAACTCAATATCAAGCGGTATTGAGCCTTTGCTGAGAATATATCTCTGGAAATATATTAAGAATCTATCAAGTTTCCGTTTGGAAGAACCTCTGTCAAAGTAATGCCCGCATGTCTGAAGAAGAGTTATGATCATCCTCATGCGGAAACAATCCTCCGGCGGATCCAGAATATCTTGCTACACAGCATGAGAGAAAAATAAAATTAAAAAATAAACATTGACCTGTAAACTCCAAAGCTTTACTGAATAAACTCATACTAAATCTCAAATAAAACAACCAGATGAGTGCACCATATTTTTTTTTGATGGATAATGAAGATGGTATAAATAAAAAGAGAGGAATGTACATAGCTATTAGGCCACAAAGAGGTGGACAAACAGCCACAGGAAAAACATCAAAAAAAAAAAAAGACAAAATACAAATCCTCAAAAAAGGAGAAAACTAAATCTCCTCATCCACGAGATCACTGATCAGTGCACCATTAACTCATTCTAATCTAAGTTAATGACGCGAAGACAAAGTTTTGAAGGATGAGTTTAATCAAATAGTTTTAATGAACTCCAAATATTTATGAATCAAGATATAAATTCATACCTCTGTAGTCCCATGGCCAAAAACAAGGATCAAATAAAGTGTTTCGAAAATAACAGATGAATCTATATGTTCATAGTTGTATAGCTCTCCTAAGAACCGCATGTGTGCAATGCGCAGTTGCTGCATCCCATAATCATTCAACTCCAACCCAAACCTAATCTCCTCTAGAACCTGAAAATAAGTATCAGAATTATTCATTTAAATGCAAACTCAATTGCTCATGAAGAAACGTAGATTCTCCGTGCGCGTACACTGAAAATATCATAGAATTTTGAAATATTTGAAATCATAATTATACCGGCAATACTATCTTCTTCTCTGTACAAAAAAATTTTTTTTTTAACTAAAAACACAACTGTTGCAAAATAAACTTCCAGCAATTAGAACTATCCGAATGTAGTTAAATGAATAAAGTGGGGAGAGGAGGAAGAAAGTAACTTGCTTTTTCTTTCTAGATCAAATAACTCACAAAAAAAAGGTGTTAGAAAACTAATAAACAACAGTGAATGTGAATACATAAGTTTTATGTTCAATCCCAATACAAGCACTTGGGAGAAAATATCAATTTTTTTTGCTATCTATTGCACATGATTTATGAGTCATCGAAATTACTTTATAAAAGACGTATTTTCATTAAAATTGACAGGGATTATGCAATGAACTGAAATTTAAAAGGACTGAATTATAATTATTATAAACTTAAGACTTAAGTTGTAACATTTGAAGGAGCCAATAAGAATTAATGTGTAAGCTTTCTATTGGTTATAACACAAGAATAACTTATATGTGAATACACCTAAACATATTCACTTTAAAATCTAACTAAAGGCTGAGATTCATTCTTATAAGATAGAAGGTAATCAAGGGCTGAGATTTAGTTAAGGTTAGAAGACTTAACTTACCCTAATAGAAACCCTAAATATTCTTTTGTAACTTTTGGCTGAGAAGAGGAAGAAGAAGATTGCTTAAGAATCACCAAGGAAGTAAGCTCTACGACCGGATTTCTACGCCTTTCGCTTTGTAAGTACTCATGTACTTCCGGAGACTAATGGATACTAGATTTCCTTGTTGGATGGTTAAATTCTCAGAAATTGTGTGTGAATGTTTGAATCTAACGTGTATTTGTAAGAATCATGCTTAAATTATGAGTTAATGGGTTGAATTTCATATATGATTTATGTTGTATGTTATTGTATTAGAATCATGTGAGAATTCATGTTTTAGCGTGTTGGATTGTTAGAGAATAAGAAATTATGCATGAGAGTAGATCGGTAACACTTTGAAACCCAAAAAACCCCAATTTGTGTGCCATCGGTGGCACTGGACTGTACACCGTTAGGTCCACCGACGGGTTATACTCTAGCTGTTTGATTGTTGGTCGGCAGCCTGACCTGTATACTGGTGGTTCTGCCGATGAGGTATATGTTTTGTTGAGGCTCTGTCAGCAGTGGGGTCGGCATACCGGAGTAGCCACCTCTGTGCGGCATCCACCGGTGGGCTTGACCGGTATACCGGCCAAGCCGGTGCTACCTGTGAGTGCCTACCGACACCCATCGGCAAGCTGGCCGGTAGGGTGACGGTATACCGATGAAATACCTGTTTGTATGATATTGAAGTAAGATTGAACCAGTTGATTAATATGATTAAGCATATTAGATCCATGAATTAAATGATTGAATTATCATCTGAGATTATAATGTTACATGTTAGTATTCTTCATATTGAATGACGTGTTAGATTGTTCAATTAAAAGATTATGACATATCAAAGTACGTTATGTGGAGTATTCATGTTATGCATCATATGCAACTCATGTATAGAGGGCATGCATTAATGGGACATTCATGCATTTGGGGCCCGAAGGATGACCCAGTGACACAACCACACCTTGGTTTCCATGTGATGTGAACCGAAGGGATGATGTGAGGATACTTGGGCTCGATGATGAGTGCCAAAGAGTGTTGAACTCGGAAGTCTGGAAAGGATGGGATTTAAGTCAAGATGACTTTGAGAGAGGTATTAGCTGCCCCTTGTCTAAGATTGATACCCATATATAACCTGGATTAGGGTGTATATATGAGGGATGTATTGAACACGTATGTTTATATAGCCCGGATTTGGGTGTATACATCATGGTGAGAGTAATCTGTCAGATAATTGTGAACTGGTATGTTCCACAGAGGCTGAAAGATTGCCTTGGTTATGGACCTTAGATCAAAAATAAAGGTGGGACAAGAGCGCCCATGGGTTGAAAATCCCTAAAACTATGTTGTACACACAGAATCCGCTGTTGGCCTTAGCCAGAATTGGTACATGTGATCGATAAGATGCATTGGTGGCCTCAATGGGGATGTAACGTGGATATCCAGGGGTCATAGTTGTGACAGCATTCATTTGCATTACATTTCGTTTTTACCTACCATTGTTTGGGATGATGGTTTATCTGTTCATGTCATTGCATCCAATCAATCAACCAATGCATATATCATAGCATGGCATGCATCCATGGGAACCGTTATTCATGATTCAATATGTTAGTACATTGTACTTGCTGAGCTTGTAGCTCAGGCCTTTTGGCTCCTAAACATTTCAGGTGGACCGGCCACAAGGTGATAGAGCTATGATGACAGAACGGGAAGACAAGGATGGAAAGACAATGAAGTTTAAGTCATGTTATAGACATTTTGTTATTGATGGGATGTATTAACTTTAGAAGTTGAACCATGTTGTTGAGATTATAATTACTCTTGAACTAGCTTACTTTGATAGTTTGGTTATGACTATGCTTTAGTTGAGACTTTCATATTCGAATGCTTCCGCTGATATTATTTGCTATGTGTGATTGTATTATGTTATTTTTGGTTTGCCACCTCTCAGGAGTGTATAGAGGAGTGAGAGTTGCATTCTAGAACTTTGGGGGACTACCCATGGATTCATGGGGTATACCCTGGAGTTTGGATGTGACAGATTAGTCCTCATGAAAAATATTGTACAATCTGATAAGTTGACACCCTCATTACTAACCAAGAAATGAATAGAAACATGGAAATGATTCCACAAAGCAAAGCATTAGAGTATAGTTAATCCTTTTGAACTCGGAGGATGAGAGGCAAATAGAAAACAAGGCTTTGTTTTTCTTTCTAAACAATCAACTCCAGAAATCAAGCTCGTTTTACGAAGCAAAGTAGCTCCCATAAAGTACGACAACAGAGATTATAGATTCCCACAGCCAAAGCTTGGATAAGTTCCATCAAGTTTCTTGGAACTATGGATTAAAATACTGGTACTAGGGATCGGGCCAGTCATCACGGGTACAAGTACACTACAGAGGAGGTCGGACCGACCAATCCGATCACAATTGTCATCATAAAAAGGCCAAATTTTAAAAGCCCATTAAATTCCTGAACAGGCCAAATTTGGGGGACAATTTTGAATTTCAAAGGCCAGATATGACATGGCATAATTGTAATATTCAAGTTTGGAAAGGGAAAACTTGATATTTGACACAAGATCTGCCCTTTAATGAAAGGGTATAATTGTCATTACAAAAAAGGCTATTTGAGGTTCGCTCAATGCTAATTTTATGATTCTAAAGGCCGTTAAATTCCACGAAGAAGGACAAACAGGTAAGTCCCTCCTCTCAATCTCAATCTGATTTAGTTTTTTAACTCGGTCCTAATTTATGGTATCTTTTTTTCCAAAAGTGATTTTGAGATCAAGGATTTTTCCTTTTCTTCCCCAAAATGGACTGATATGTACTGGCCGAGACAGAATTTTTTTTTTGTTTTTTTTACTACACCCTTGGACTCTGAGACAAAGAATTTTTTTTTTTTTTTTTTTTTTTTACTACACCCTTGGACTGGATTAAACCCATTGGTACTAGTACAGATCAGCCAGTCTGGACTAGTAACAGTCAATATATAGAACCATGATGGGAACTACCCATTATTAACAATCTAAAATGGAAGCTATCCATCTTATGCATGATTCAAAGTATCCAGATATATTATAATATATCCCTCGAGAAGCTATCCATCTTATGCATGGTTCAAAGTATCCAGATATATTGTAATATATCCCTCGATATATCGTATTTCCCTAGGTGCTGATATAAATCAAAGGGCTGAAGGATTTACAAAATATCGAGGGAAAATGTAGTTTATTCCATACTGATTTAATCATTTCCTGTTTGTTACTTTATTTTGGAGCTATATTTACTCTGAGATGGAAGGCGAGGGGCAGCCCAAGATGGATGGAGGGAGCCAGTCTGACATTAGTTAGATTAATATGATCAATCAAATCCTAGTAATAACTAAAAGAGGGAAAATATACAATTTTTCTAGGATGCATATTCATAGAGGTGTGATGACTCGACTAAAGCAACATTTGTCCAGGAGTTATCCTACTGTATGTAGTTGTGATTTATGCCCATCAGAATTAAGACCACGATGAAGGAACATCTCCAATCTAGACGATAACTACAAGTTACATGGTCAGATTTTTTATTTTAATTTTTGTTCATGTATTTGGGACTTAATTTATACAGTATTAATTTCTTATCAAGAAACCTTTCATTTTTTATTATTTGAAATTTTTGATTGACATGTGAGCGGAATATGTGCCCTATTTGCCTATACGTCATTTAATTATCGTTTTTTTTGGTAGTGTTTTGGGTCATTTGGTGTAAACAAGTCTAAATTAACATCTCACAAATATTTACTAAAAAGTTTCATCACGCCCAATATTTCCCTCATTTCTCCAATTTTTTTGGTGATATCAATATTTAAAGTCTCGATCGCATATCAAAAGCTGAAATAAAATGAGGCTAACTTATAAATCAAAAATAATGGAACACTAGGTGATTAATAGCATAACAATCGATCTTATCTATCGTAAGGATTTTTTCTACATGACAATAAATACAACCCCTCGTTGTGCTAGTGGCAAGTACAACTGCATCTAGGTCAAGCTTGATCAAACCAAGATAAATCAGATTTCAATTTAATTGAACATATAACATATCCAAGTTAGGACTGAAATCTGTTGCACGCTACAAAATATAATTTAGGATCAAATTCAACAAGGTTTGCCAACCGAATCAGATCTAACATATGACCGAGATTGCTCTATGCTTTTTTCTAGCTCTTAACTCAAACGTAAAAGTCTTCCATTACCCATTCTTGCTACTGAGTAGCAAAAATTCTCGCTTGTTTTCAAGCAGGATCTACTATCAGTCTCGAAAATTTCTAGCATGCAACAATTTTATTCAATGTTTGGTCACTTCAAGCAATTTACCTCCACCTACAAACGAAGATTCACACTTTTACCCTTGAAGCTCTTCATTGTTCCATGCAAAGTTTTTTATACCAGGACCAAACCGAATATGGCCGGTACAGGTCCGTATTGGCGGTCTGGTACCAGTCCGGTCCTGTAAAAAAGAACTGGACCGGCAATCAAATTTTAAAATACAAAAATTGACCGGATCAGTTGTACCGGTCCAGATCGATACCGGTTTGGACCGGTCAACCAACAAATTTAATATAAAAAACGGACCGGTAGCAGTTCAGAACCTCGCGATACAAAAGAACAGATTGAGGCTTGGGACTGGACCACTGAGGTCTGGTCCCGGTACCGACCGGTCTGGGAAACCTAGGTTTCATCGCCCCCCCTGCTTTGACCCTCGGGCTACTCCTTCACAGTCCCACTAGCTCAACATTATCACAGGCATTCGTTGTTTAGGATTTTGCAACTTGCAATCTAATGGATATGAAAAAGGAGCACTGTATGTGGTATAAACGAGTTCCATTATATCATTTAGTATTAACAGTATCTTTGATAATTCTTATTAGGATCAGTACTACTTGGTCATAATAGCTTGTGTCTATAAACCACTACTAGGGTTCATTCTAAGGACCTTTGCTTCTCAATAGACATCATTTAGAACATGGTATCATAGCAGAAGACCCGCATATACCGATTCTTTCTCATTTATTGTCATTCTGGCATCTAATAGCATTGCCACAATCCATCAGACTCAAAACCATGGTTTTTTATTTCTTAATTTTCTATAGATTTATTATAGCTGATCATCAGCTCTGATTTTCACATTGTATTTTTTTCCCTTTTCCCATCCCCAAGAGGTTCAAGAACTGTTTTATGACAACTATAAAAAAAACAAATATAAAATAAGTTCATACACAACAATGCACTAAACTTATACAAGAAAATACAAGTTTTAACCATTTTAAAAGATTCCCCTAGAAATTGGGTACATATGCATCAGAAAAAGTTTAAACAAGTGGATACTGAATTGATGTGTGAGGTACCAATCCCATACCCATGCCTCATGTCATGTCAAACATGGTTTCAGTGAATAAGTGAAGGATCTAAGTGTCACAAAAGCCTTTGCTTCTAACTAGATATCAATTTAACACGAGGTCTTGATCCCAAGGGGTTGATGATTAAAACCATATATCAAGAGAACTAGTGTTGTGATAAAAAATAAATAAAGAAGAGTCGCTCTATACTCTATAGCAAGGAACTAGAAGGTTCAAAAAAGTAGGACGAAAACCAAGGAAGATAAGATAGAAGATTAGGGGCTGCTCTTTATCATACATTTGTCTTGCAAAATAGAAGTTTTAGGTTTATTTTCTTAACAGAAAAGGTTAGGTAAAATTAGCACATTAAAACCTATATCGAAAATGTCATTTACACGAATCAGATCTTATTCAGACGAATCTGTGAAGATCAGGTTCGATCTGAGTATACATTTCTGAGAAATCATATCAAATTCAATACCAGCAAAAAACACAATATTTGCTTTCCAAATGTAAACATGTTTATATTCATCTTGATCCAACATCAGGTTCATTTGCACAGTACAGATATAGATATGGAGTAAAATGTGAGTAGAAGAAGGAAGAGTCAAGAAAATAAAAATACTCGGGATAAGCAGGTCGATTATGGGTGCTTAGAATTTTGCACACACACCTTGTTTAGTTAGTGTGTGGGTGCACGTGTGTGGGTTGGGGGATGGGGGAACTGGCAAGATTGGGGGAATGCACAGTTAGAAACTTGTCCAGGAACATTTTTTTGCTATTAAAACAAAACAGTTCCCGATTCAAAATACAAATCCATGATTCCACGTAGTTCAGAAAAAGAAACGCACGTCTATTGTCACCAAAGTTATACTACACAATGCTGGTAACTTGCAACTCAGTTTTCCTAGGGGGAGCTTACATCCAGGCCATACTTGAAAATGTGTCTTTCCCTGATCCACAAGCAAGGAGACTCGTAATCAAAAGCCTTAATTCTGAAGTTTTTACAGGAAAAAGGTTTTATGAGGATGTGCTACTATGTAGCCAAATCGGTGGAAGGAAAGAAACAAATTTTTTTGCTCCTTGACAATATTCATGTCAATATTATTGGGGGCAACATGCACCTACATATTCAATTGACCAACATACCCAACCACAAATGAACGAATAATAGGTTATGGGTCTGGCTTTCAGGAACTCTTCAATTTTCGTTCAACTTCAGTAGCTAAGGACCCATCAAAATTGGATCTATAGCGGGTACACATACGATGACCAATGGGCAAACAGGTCGGTTTAGATTATTGCTTATTAGTTATCAAGGACAACTGTGTATTTTTACTACTAGTTTTTAAATTAATTAAACTACTTTAATAGTTTAATATGAAGTTATTAACTTAATAAGTGATAAAGTCAAAGGTTTTATAAAACCAAAGGTTTCCAATGAAAGTAGAGAGTTTGTAAGACTTTGAACTCTACTTTCTATTTTCCAAGTAGAAGTGTCCACAAGTTAGTTTTCTTGGGTGTTATCTTATATTGAAAAAAAAAAAGAAAAAAGAAAATAAAAAAGAAAGAAAAGAAAAGAAAAGAAAGAAAGAAAAAGAACACCTACTTTCTCAAAAATCATGAAAAAAAAAATTACAATGAACTAAATGAGAACCACATTTGTTTAGAGTATGCTTAGGTCAGTTCCTATCCAGTACTCTATGGGTACGGGATTTTTTGACTGTTGGTTCTTGTTCCAAGGGTCTCTAGCCTGAAACTGAAACCAAAAAGAACCAAATCCAGTGCTTCAAATAGGATCCAATTCTCAAGTATAGGTGAAGTCCACCAGAAACAACTCACTGCCGCTCCAGTCATTTTTTAATTTCCTACATTATAATTGTCTATCATTTAGAATTAGAAACAGTCATCATATAATTTAAAATGCCTTGACCTCTACAACCACCTCACGACCAAAATAAACATTCTAGACATTTAATAACTACCACGTAACAGAAATTGCTTGCAACGCACAAAAAGAACATAACTCACTTTATCTCGAATCAAAATCACGTCTGCAGAATCATTTTAAGAAATAAATTCAGATTCAGAACAATAAGAACACACCTCATCTACAACTGCTACTGCAAACTCATCATGATAGCGACTCAGGCCAGCAGTAAGTGAAGCAATTAAATGAACCTGACTGTACTTTCCCTTGTGAACCTTCATAAAGCATTTCAAAAGGTATGGTTCACATTCATTCCAAGGTAATTTACGTAGTTGCCTTAGCACGTGCTCTATGGAGGACTTATCAAGGTCTGAGAAAAGCAGTTTTCTTATATACTGCATAATATGACATAGAGAAGTTTCAGTAATCTGACATTAAATACAGTAACATACAACAAGCCTATTATACCTGCAAGTAAATTATACCTGATGCAATGGTGGACGGACTTTAGAGACTCGTGCAGATCGTTCAGGGGGTTTACACAGGTAAAAAGCATTTTCCACGAGGGTACTGTGGCGAGGATCCAAATTTTTCACATTTTTCAAGCGCATCAATATCTCCAACATGTTAGCCATGCGTATTGTAGTTTCAGGAGATCGATACAGAAAACGTCCACACGTCTCAAGAAGGTTGCAAGCAACATCAATATTATGGTGAGTGAAATCATCTAAACAAGCCTGATCAAACAAGAAGGTTTCCTTCCCAATAAGTAAATATCCATTAAAAACTTTAAGTTTCAAATATTTTTCTTCCCACTAGTTTCACAGACATTCAATCCATCAACAAACTCGGTTTAAACACTTCATGCATTGAAATTAAATGGGAAACGCAAACCTAGTTAGTTCCGGAACGCAAAGTATGGTTCAGAAAACATTCGAGAATAATTGGGTAAAGATTCAACCATAAAAGACAAGAACATCGTAAAGTCAAAGACAGGTACATTTGAGTTTAATCAAAACTTTGTGATTAAAATTTAGATATATTGAACTATATTATATACCCCATTTGAATTCATCACACAATATCTGTAAGGATCCGTTTAGATCGCAGGAATTCAGGGGTGGAAATTGGAATTGGCAGGTGTGAATTTCAATTCTTGCGTTTGGATGACCAATTCCCACGTGAATTGTGTGGGAAAAAAAAGGCACCCAATTCCCTCGATTCATGAGAATTATAATTCGCACCCTGGGGGGTGTTTATTGCAATTCCCACATAAACTAAGTATTTTGTTGGGGTGGTTTAAAAGGGTAACACACCAGACCGGTTTTGATTTGGACCGGCGACCGGTCCCATCGGTCCAATGATCGATCCCGCCAGTTCGATGATCAATCCCGCCGGTCTGGCAACCAATCTCATCGTTCCGACATCCGATCCCACCAGTCCGATGACCGGTCCCCCGATCCAGCGACTGATCCCGCCGGTCCATTTTTTTTTAATTTGAAAATCTATTTTTTGAGTACCGGCCGGTTCAGACTGGAACCGGACAGGACCGATCCGGTATCGTCGGTTCAGACCAGAACCAATCAGGGCCAGTTTGGTACCCAGTCCCGGTACATTAAACCTTTTTGCCATCCCTATTTGTAAGAGAATACATCACTTGAGTTAAATAAAAAGTAGTAAAGAAAAAAAAATATACACTAGCTATACAAATTAGATAAATTAGGCAACCAAACAACAGAATTTCAATACATATGAATTTGAAATCATAAGATTTACAATTCTCGTGTATGTTTGAATTCATGCGATCCAAACGTACCCTAAGGTTAAACTATTAGAAATTATATTTATTATTTAGTATCATATGAAATGTTGCAAGTAGCTTATTGTTTTATACATTCTAAAGTAAATAGATGAAAAAGAGATAGTATAATCATAAATAAATAAATAAATTTCTCCTATAAAAAGAGAGCAAGAGAGAGAGAGAGAGGGGCAAGGGATTATATTAAGAATGAACAAGATATAGATTTCATATATGGAAAGAAGAATGTGACAGAGAAAGAGAGAGAGAGACTTACTATTTTCAACATGAAAAGATAGGTTACACAAAACAAAATGGACAGAGAAAGAAACCATAGTAACTGAAAACATGAAAAAGAAAAAAAAAAGATTTTGAAGAAAAAGAAGAGATGGATCACAATTGTGAGCATGGTTTAAGTTTTAATTTCGAGGGAAATTTGTACTGTCAGAAAAAGGAAATTTCGTTTTTTGTACCATTAGAACAAGGAAATTTCGCTTCTTGGCAGTATTTGTCATTAAAAAACATAAAAAATTCCAAGAATAGAGAAATATCGACTTGAGGAAAATTTTGGTGCCTTTCAGAAAAGGAAATTTTTTTGATAATGTTTGGAGCAATTTTTTGATAGTGTTCCTTGGTAGATGTCTACGTCAAACAAAGTTTGATGACATTGAGATCTTCGATTACAATGTTGCTTCAAGTAAGAGACGAAAATCAAAAAATATGTAAAGTCAAGACTGAGAGATCAAGCAATTATAAGAAAAGGCTCTGCCTTAAAGGTGGAAAGCTCGCAAGGTTAAATAATCAAAACTCCTTTTTTTTTTAAATAATTAATTTTAATTTTTTATTTTTTAACTTGCACATTTCTTTTAGTCCGTTTGATACACGCATATTATACGCGTTTCAGACTTTCCATCAATTATATGAGTATTTTCCATAAAGCTTAATCATATAAGGCATACGGAAGTCTTTTCATAAGGACATAAGTTTGGGTACTATATGCATATAATATGCGAATTTACTAACCAGGCACATAAGTCATGGCATTGCATCATCAAGATTCTCCAAAATTGTTCTTGTACATGCAGAAAGGTATGCATTGGTTTATAGATCCATATAAAAGAAACACTATGCCAGAAAGCAAATCCAAGAAAAGGGAAGGCTCAAAGAACAGGTAAAATCGACTTAACCAAATACAACAAAACATCCAACCAAATTACCAGAACAGGGAAAATTTATCATCTTAAAACTGATTGTGCATCTAACTACTTCATCTTACCTTCAAGAAACTAAAGACAAGACCAGCTGGTGCAACTCTAAACTTACAGAGTTCTCCAATAAACCTTATATTCCTGATCTTTGTTTCAATGTTCATTTGATCCTGAGCAAACCATAAGAGTGAAAGTAACAAATAAAAATCTAAACAAAAAATGAGAACCAGAACACAACGCATAGATACACAAAAAC
>JAUPMG010000001.1:21011869-21030863 GCA_031762675.1 Pachysandra terminalis
TATGCTCAGACTGAAGGAGTTCTGCAACAGCATCATAATATGTGTGAAATGCCTTCCTGAAGATCTTCTTCTGATCTACTGTGATATTAAGCGCCTTAAAAAACTGTAAACCAGAAAACAGAGGTCGGGAAAACATAGCAAAATATTCCCTCATTCAAATAAAAAAATGACGATAGAACCTGGCTAAATAATTGCATTAAAGACTATCAAATAAATAACAGCTATTATGTAAGATCAGAACTTCTACCTTCCCTAAATAACAGCTATTATGTAAGATCAGAACTTCTATCTTCCCTAATATTTTCAAAAAATAATTTAAATTTCTTTACAAATTAAAATACCAAAATTGGTCTACTTTTGCTGTTATGAAAGGTGACTGATTTTTTTTCTTTTGCAAGCTTAGATTAGTTATTGATCAATTTGATTCCGTACTGTAATTCAAGACAGCTCTAACAATACAAAAAACGATTTTTTTTGCCAGTTTAAACAATTATTTTAAATTTAAATTGTCCATGCTGGCAAGCTTTTAGAAACTAGAAGTTTCGATTAAAAATCCAATAAATGTTATGTGTAAGGCCAATATCAGCAGCCTGGCAAAAAAAAACAAAAAGAATAATGAATTAAGAATGCAAGGACTGCTGGTGCAAGTTTTAGAGTGCTTCCATCAACTTCAGTAAAACAAATATAATACACTCACGGCCAAAAAAAAAGAAGGAAAAGATAAAAGACAGCAAGCTGAAAAGCACGCAATTGAAGTTATCTGTCCAGGGAAACCAGAAAATGCATACAGAAAAAAGTAATAAAATTAAAACTCTCGTAGTCAAGAATAAAAGAAATTTTTAATGTACATAATATACCAAGAAAAAATGGTACCTCTTCATGAGTCTCTTGTCCCGACTGTGGAAGTCCAAGAAAAATTCTCCCCTGCCGAGCAAAACTGGCCAGAAGAGACAAATTCGTCTGAGTTGTATCTCGGTCCTTTAAATGTTCTAAGCTAGTAAGATCCTTGATAATATTGATAAAAATACTGGCGTCTTCTATAACTCCAACAAAATAAAGTTCCACAAGAAGTTTTAGAGTGCTGCGCTTCTTCATGGCCTTTGAGCTCCTGTCCGCATCCAAGTCATCTCCAATTTTTCCGGGCACGAATACTTTCAGCAAGCCCTGAATCAGGCATGGCGAGAAGTCTTTGTACCTTTGATGAAGCAAAGAGCATATCTACATAATAGATCCATGTAAGATATAGTGGATAGTGCATACAAACAAAAAGAAGTAGAACTAAGAGATCCATAAGAAAGATTTTTTTTTAAAAAAACTAAATAAATAAAAGTTTATATGATGAGCAAATACGGTCACTGAATCCTCTTCTTTTTTTTTTCTTTTGATAGGTAATAAATCCACATCATGATTCATAAAAGGATATGAAAATCCAGTTAAAATTGTTGATCGACAATTGAGTGCATTCTACAAATCAGAAGTAGAATTAAGAGATTTTAAGAAAGATAATTAAAAATAATGCTAATATATGCATTTAATCCATAGTATGATGCAGCTTGTCATAAGCATCTGCATGTCCAGTTCATTTTACTGATCAATACTCAAGTGGATAAAAACAAATAGAAGTAGAACTGGAAAATTTATAAGAAATATATAAAAAAAAACATTTAAATTAAAAAAAAAAAAGGAATGTTAATGTAACAACTAAACATGTGCATATAGTCCAGTAAGCATGTGCTGATGTGCATATATAGTCCCCAAGACCACAACATGATACAAGTTACCATAAAAGTGTATGCATGTCCAGTTTAAATTAATAATCGACAATCAAGAGTGAATTTTGATAAAAGCCTAACATAGTGTTTTAGATAATAAGTTGAAGCAAATCTCTAGGACCTATCAAGAGGGGAGGGGAGGGAGTGGGGGAAATGAAAGAAATGTGTTTTACATAAAGCTCCATCAACACCTCATCTATGTGGTTAGAAATCTTTTTTTTGCTGTTGGGGGGAAGAGAAACCGCCTACCTAAAATAAAAGAGTAGAAGTGAGAAAGGACTCAAGGTAGTAAGAATTCAAGACCAATGATGCTTCATATTTATTTTTTATTTTTTTTTGATAAATAACCAACAATTTATATATGAAAAAAAGCAAATAGTAAGAGAGTTACAAAGAACATGAAAACAAAATATGCTTCATATTATTAATGCAATTTTGATTTAAAAAGAGTACAACCTTCAAATTGAACGGAACAGGTAAAAGGATATGTACAGCCAATCCGCAAAAGTTTGAACAAGGTTCTAGACAAGGATAAAGATGATGATGATTCTTTTGCTAATCAAACTGAAGGACACTATTACCAGAGATTGCATATATTAAAAAGGGGCTGATGGAGAGCACTGCAGTTACCAACTTCTTAGGCATTCAATTATTTTTCTGCACTGCTTCATATCATTCAATGCAATCTTGATTTTGCAATTACCATGTCTCTATTTTGCCGAAGGGTTTTTATGCATAAGAAATGCTATAGAATGCATTGGAAAAGACTTCTCTGAACAACTGAAACAGATAACGTTCAAACAACTGTCTAATGAGCCAAAGCATAGCAAATTGGACATGTTTTCAAACATCAATAGCCAATTTATGGATTACATATATGTCCATTGCAGAAATCAGTAGTTGCTCTTTCTAGTTTCTACAGGTTTCTTCAATTTTCTAGCAAATAATACATGTAGTTTCTCTAAACTTCATTCACTCTCAATCACAAGGAAGGCCCTCGGATAGATGTATGTCCATTCAGAATTAGAAGAAAAAATTATATAGGCTATGTAATTAGAGCCCATAAGATCTATAATGGGACAAAGGGGCCAAACAAATAGCAGATCGAGATCGAGGCATTCACAGGCTGCAAGAAGACATAGAAGTCCCAGATCCACAAGGAATAGGTCATACTCGTCTATGCCTAGATGAATTCATCAACAAAGCAGACACTCAAGGAGATCCTCTAATAGAAAACTGATCACGGTGATGGGGTCAATGTTTGAGATTCTGTTTTCTAAGTTTAGTTACATTTTTGAAGGGTTTATTCATGGAGACGGCTGTTCATCAGGAAGGGCTAGAAGTAGTGAGACTTGATGGTTGTATGGATAGTAATGCCCTAATGCGCAGGTAGATTTCAATTTTAGAATACTCCGGGGTTTGCGGAGGCATACTACTTTGGTATTCAAATCCATAAAACACAAGATCCACCTACTAAGCAGGCGTATAATGGACCATCAGAGCTGTGTGGTGCAGATACCGCAACCGATCAAGCCTCAAGGTGGGGTGATCGTCTAGGATATATGCGAGACGGAACAAGTAGGGGAAACTGGTAACACACTGGATGGTAGGGCTATGCCAATGAGTTTGAGAATCACATGAGTTCATAAGTATGTTACGTCTTTGGTGCATGTGTCCATTGGGGTCTCTGATATCAGCGGTGGTAATGTGTTTGCCGTGAATTCCCTACTCTACCCCTTGAGGGAGTAGGGACTTACAACTCTATAACTGAATCCGAAAATGTTGAGAATGGCAGAGCCGATGAACAGGAATATCTCAGTGCCAATCCCCAAACAAAGCAGTAGAATCACATCAATTGAGGGATGGAGCCAGTGACAAAATCGCTTTGGTCGTTAAGAGGCAGTGTTGATAGGTCAGGAATGCAGTAATATTGATCTTGAGCGGAAATCTATAGGGTGACCCCAATCTCGTCCTTCCCAGTTTGCTCACAGTCTCAGACTACATCACATGGTTCCTCCTCGATGCCGAACACAAGTAAGCACCAAACTTCCTTGCATCATGTGGATTCTTTTCCTACATCCTCTGCCTTCAGTATTTACAATACCATTCACCCATTGTTTCATGTGCTACACCTGGTTCTCCAAATTCATTGAGAACAGTCGTAGTGAGAGAATCTGAACAGTGTGCTTCCTAGATTACAAGTCTTCCATCCCCTCATGTGGAGTCAGGGGAAGGGGTCTATGCGTGTCTAATGAGGGTGAATCAAAAGGAGTTTCAGGTCTCGGGAGGAAAGAATAGATGAGTGGGTAAGGGTGAAAGACTTGGCCACATTCTTTGAATTTGTAGTGAGAGATAAAAATGCAGTCCCAACTAGTATCCCCAAAGCTCTTAAGAGGTTCAAAAAGTCGACAGAAGGGTTGTATATGGTTGTCCCAGCAAACCTAGGGTGCTTAAAACCCTTGAATTGTCACTTCAATATAAGAATAGTGAGGCCAGCAACAGGGGGAAAGTTCACGTCATTAATGAAGATCATTAGATGGAACGTGAGAGGTTTAGAGGGTTCTAGTAAGAAAAGAACTTAAGATGTATGCCTTAGTCAAGCCAGACAATGTGATCATACAGATACAAGAAATAAAAATAGAATCATAATCAGCAGATTAGGAAATTGTGGGGAGATAGGAATGAAAGGTGGGCCTTCCTCCCCTTTGCCAATGCTTCTGGAGTTGTGTTGGTAATTTGGGATCTATATAGTGGCATTGGTAAAGGGATCAGTGTCCAGATTTTTTTGTATCACCATCCAGTCTAAGAATGCAAAGATCAACTTCAATGGTCACTTTCAGGTGTTTATGGTCCCAAATTTACCTAGATCTAGAGAGACTTTCTGGTAGGAATTAAGGAAGACCAAGTTGGTTGGAGATTTCAACATAATTAAGTTCTCTCATGAGAAGTTGGGGGCAGGGATAGTTGCAAGTAGTTCGAGAAATTTTTTGCACATGGACTTTAGAAGTTGTGAGGGTTCAAGTCCATTTATCCCCAAAAAGAACCATATAACTCCCTAATTCATCAAGGACAGTGACTAGGTGGACTATCTTCTTTGGGGTGCAAATTTCACTTCGTCCAATATGCAAAGCAACCCCATGTTTTGTAGATTGGATAGATTACTTGCCACACCAGATTGAGATGCCCATTTCCTTTTATTTCCCAGAATGCCCTATGTAGGCCAGCTCCTAACCACTGTTTACTTTTAATATCCACGGAGCACCCTAGGAAGCCTTTCTATTTAAAAATCTGTGGTTATCCAATCCTTCTTTTAGGAACTTGAGGTGGAGAATGGCAAAAATAGTTTGGGTTGCGTTGGTTTTAGATTCATGAAGACTCTTAGGTTTTTCAAGGAAAAGGTAAAAGGATGCAATAGGAGCATCTTTGGTCGTTTGGGGAGAAACAAGAAAGTAGTGTTAGATGGCATGAGGGATTAAACAAGTGAGGAATTAAAAAGTCTCTCCCCAGAAGATATAGAGTGACATAGGGCTTTAAACAGTGATATGAAGATTCTTTTTAGGAACGAAGAAACAGCAAGAGACAAAATGCAGAGCGACGTCGATCAAGAGGGAGATGCCAAAACGAGTTTCTTTCATAATATAAATAGAATAGAATCAAAAAAGGGTTTCCTAGCTTGATTGTGGACGGAGAGGTAGTATATGATATAGATCACAGTGTAGAGGCTTTGTCCACATTTTGTTCGAGGATGAACCGATTGAAACAGGAATTGAGGTTTAGGTTTTGCAATTTTGGAAGGAGCAAGATAAGGGCAATCTTATAGGATAGATGAGAAAGCATTCGAGGAAAAGGAAGTTAATAATGCAATTTCGGA
The DNA here is from genome assembly GCA_031762675.1 of Pachysandra terminalis. Taxonomy (NCBI): domain Eukaryota; kingdom Viridiplantae; phylum Streptophyta; class Magnoliopsida; order Buxales; family Buxaceae; genus Pachysandra; species Pachysandra terminalis. The sequence goes on from JAUPMG010000001.1 coordinate 21,017,513, forward strand.
ATTAAGAAAAGAGAATACCCCTTGGCCTAATGACTTTACAATAGCTTTCTTTCAAGAGTGTTGGAAAATGGTTAAACAAGGTTCGATGGACATGCTTCATCAATTTCAAGTTAGTGGATGTAGATGTACTAGGGGAGAGCAAAGGTTACAAATGCCTCTTTCCTAATCTTGATCCCCTGGGGGAGGGCGAGGGGGATGTACCTCTAAAATAGAGCAATTAGCTTGAACAAGAGTCTGTATAGGATCATTGCTAAAGTACTTTCAATCCGGCTTAAAGAGGTGTTGGCTTGGATTATTTTTCAACAACAAAGTGCTTTCATACAGCAGACAAACTTTTAAATAGTGCTCTAATCTAACGAGCATGCTGAAGAGAAGCTTCATTCTGGTGAGGAAAGCCTTGTGTGCAAGCTGGATGACTGGATCTAGTAGAGCGGAAAGGTTTTGGGGAGAAGTGACCGACGTGAATCAAGGGGCGTGTCAAAAATGTTTTGCTCTATTTCATTTGAATGTTAACGCTAAGGGGTCAGTTCACATTCTCTACAGGTCTGAAACAAAGTTACCCACTTTGGCATTCCTCTTCACCATGGTCACCATTGTCCTTAGCCATTTCCTTAGTAAGACCAAGGTTGAGTTAGTTAGGGGCTTTAGGATGAGGGATGCAGAGTGCACATCTCCCATCTCTAGCTTCTCGATTATACATTCCTAATTCTAGAAGCTTTTAAGGACCAGGTTTATTGGACTAAGTGTAGTGATCTGAAATTTAATTAAATATTAATTTTGATTTAGAGTAATTAAATATTTAACATAATGTTTAATCTTGTGAATATATATATATATATACATATTATATATATATACATATATTATATATATCTATATATACATATATTATATATATATATATACATATATACATACATATATATATATATATATAAAATAATATTAATATGAATGATGATGTATAAATAGTATATATATTTTAACATGTATACATGTGTGTATATAATTAGGTAATTAACTAATGATACTTAATATTGATTAATTGACTTTTCAACTTAAATGGTTACCATGTTTTAGGGCTAGTTGGATATATATATATATATATGACTTGATTAATTTATGATGGAATTTGATTGGGTGACATGTATGGAAAACTTGAAGCGAGATACATCGAATCAATGGGATATGGATGTAATTAAACAAATGGCAAACTTTTTGTATTGATTGGTAAGTAAAGTTTCTATTAAAAAGGCCTTGAGGCCAAAAAGCTATACAAGAAGTACTATGTACAGACTACACAACCATTCCACTATCTGTCGTAACTAAGTGTCCCAGTTTAACCCCCATGTACAGTCAAACTCTGTATAACTAAGCCCCCCAAATTCTATGTAGCTAGCTGTCCAAGAGAAAAGAAGGTGAAGCGCGTGATCAATCAAATTAAAAGTCTCGGACTCCTTGTCTTTAAAGATCCTCTGATTTCTCTCCCCCCTAAACAAATGGCAAACTTGTAAAAGAGTTATAAAGTAAAGTTAATAATTAAACTCAATATTTACAGGAATGCCACTAAAGCATAGTAAAAGACCTAAACGATGACATGTGGCGTTGAAGGTGATAGAATGGGGCCATGTGTTAATGAAGTTTAATTAGAGTGTGACTCTAATTAATTAATGTAATCTAGGTTAAGTAAATTAAGTAAAATTACACCTAACTATCTAATTAGTAAAAATTAATAAGACTAATTAAATTATTAAGTAAATAGGTATAAAAATACTTAAGTTAGATTAATTCTAACAGTGGTAGAGACTAATTAGAGAAGATAAATTGCAGAACAGCAAGAAGAGAGAAGAAGAAGAAGAAGAAGAAGAAGAAGGGAACCTGAGCTAGAATTTTAGCCTACAACAGTAAGTAATAACCATGCCTATGTTTTGAACCTGTATACTGATTTCTACAGCTCTTATATATCTTGTTTAAAATCTAAAAATCTTGAATTCTATGTGTTTTACTTAAGGTTTTGTTGTTCATAATTTTTATACTATAGTATCAATAGCTGTTAGTTAGGTTGAATTTAAGTAGACATGTGTTCCAATGATACATATGATTGGTTTATATGTCTGAACTCTTTGTTTCCAAGCTTTGTTTTAATCTAAAGTTGTCTTCTTTGTATTCTATCCATTTAATTCATATGTTAAGAAGTTATAAGTAGATATATTGTTTCTATAGTTAATTGCTTTCCGATATATATTTATATAACAATAGGTTTAAGTTAGATAAACATCATAAGTTGCAAGAGAGGAAATTGGTTTTATGTGAACAGTGGCTTAAACGCATGAATTGGTTTCAAACGCTTTGGGACCTATTATAGAAAGTTATTTAGAAGCTTTTGAGTATTATTTGACAACGATCTGATTTCTCAATTCCTTTTCAAAAGCATACGAACACGGTTTCTTTTTTTACAACAAATGCATGTGATATGATAGACATGATATGACAAGACAGACAAGATATGACATGTCGGAACATGAAAAGAGGAAGAGCTGTATATCTGTATCTGAAAGTGATTTTATGTGTTTCTATTGGGATGCAACTACTGGCCAGCGAGCATACGCGACTAAATGGGTCCTTGTACAAGTGATCATTGGGACTCATCGGATCAATGAGTTCGCATACTAGCTCGTTATGAGTGTACTCACTATACTGGCTCTTAATATGATACAGACATGTTACCGTGAGCTGTTGGGCCGGAAAGTCTAGCTTATAAGATGAATATCACATGAGAGTGGTATCACTGCATCCGTGCCCTTAGCTATAGAGTAGCCCAGACAGTTATAGAACTGTCCCGGATATTTTCCACTGTATTTTATTAGTTAAACATGTTTGGAATAATATTAATCGTTTAAATTCTAATCTTATTGTTTATCTCTAGTTTTACATAGTTGGCCCACTATGTAAGCTATATGTTATATCAGTGAGAATGGAATTTGGTGACACTATATGATTGTGCATGCATGATTTGAAAGAAAAAGGAAAAGCATATTTTGACAGTCTTTGATATATGATTTTTTTGAAACAGGTTTAATAAACTGTTTTGATTTATCGTAGGGTTTTGTTTATTACTTACTGGGATTCAACTCTCATTAAAATGTTTTGTTTTTAGAGGACGGTGAAGAGTTAAAAAAGGAGCTTGAGGCACAAGTACGAGAGGACATCGAGGAGCACATCTGCTTGTTGTGAGTTAGATAGAAATATGAGAGAGTAAAAATGAGATGATACTCTATGTTTTGGTATTGTAATAATATATATACATATTGTATAGTTTTAGCTGTTAATAAGTTATAGATATAACATTAGCATGTAAATTTTTAGTTTTCTTATTTCCGATATATAGTGTACTCTGATGTAACCGTTAAATAGGATATGAATGGTTTGATTTCCAGATATCTGTTTGGTTTGTACATGATTCATCATGATCCAGAGTTAAATATTTCAGGTCGTAACACTAAGTGTATCCTTAGGTGCTTTGAAATGGTGTTAGGCCTAAAGGTGAATGTGAAAAAGAGCAGTATTATAGGGGCTCATATCAATTCCAACTTGCTTCGTCTTGCATTGAGTTGTTGGGAATTCGGATGTAGGATTGAGCAGTGGCTATTCAGATACTTAAGCAACCTTTTTGAGGTAATCCTCGTATTTGAGTTTCTAGTGCCCTATCATTGAAAATTTTAAAAATGAGATTGGCTACGTTGAAGAGAAATTACCTATCATTAGGTGGCACGATCACTTTCAAACTTATCTAGTCAACCTACCTATTTATTAGTTGTCACTTTACAAGGTTTGTACGAAGGTGGTTAATATTATAAAGAAAATTCAAAAGCATTTCTTGTGAGAAAGAAGGGTGTAAAGATACAATCAATAGAGATCTTAATCTATGAATTGCACTAGCGAGAAACTTAGCTCTATTTGGTAAATGGCTTTAAAGGTTCAGCCAGAGTGAGCTTATAGTGTAAAATCATCACCATCAAATATGGCATTCATGAGAATGGATGGGACATTAACCCAAAAGCAAGGCTCTTAGTCCTTTCTATTGCATTCTTAATTGTGGTTCAAGATGCTATGATAGCAGATGTCCTTTCTTTGTCTTCTCACAAGTTGGTTCAGAACCTACCTTTAAGACGAGATCCTAGACCGATAGACTTGGAAGGGTTGGCTTCCCTTCTAGATTCCCTTAGAAGTGTATACGTTAAGCCCGTTGCTTTTAATGCTCATTTTTGGATATTAGATACTAGAAATCTTTTCCCCTAGATCCTTTGTCCATCTTATTTGTAGAGATGTGGAATACCCCCCGCTTCCTTCTCTACCCAATAGCTTTGGAAACCTTCAGTTCCTCCCAGGATCAAGGCTTTTGTTTGGAAAGTTCTCTACAAAATCAATATTGCTAACATCCTCCAAGAGAGAAGGAAATTTCTATCCATATTACCTAACGTTTATTCCATGTCGCAGTGCCATGGGTTAGGTTCAGGTCAGGAACGCGTCCGGTCATAATGTGATCAACCTGAACCCAGCCAAATAAGAGGCAGTTTGGCTCCGATGCAGGCAAGTTTACAGGTTTCTAGCATTAACCAGCAAGGCTGCAACCCAATCCAATCTATTTAATATCCGAGTGGGTTCAGATTGAGTCGAATCAAAAAACATATTTTATGCCAACACAGCCTACTTAAATACTGGGAGGGTCGATGGGTCGAGTTAGATTTCACAATCCCTAGTTTCATCTGTACAAGCTAGAGGATGGCAGATCATTTTTTTATCCACTAGTATCGACCGATACGGAACGATACGCAACATTACGATACAATACGTGCGGGTTCAGATTGAGTCGAATCAAAAAACATATTTTATGCCAACACAGCCTACTTAAATACTGGGAGGGTTGATGGGTCGAGTTAGATTTTACAATCCCTAGTTTCATGTGTACAAGCTAGAGAGATGGTAGATCATTTTTTTATCCACTAGTATCGACCGATACGGCACGATACGCAACATTATGATACAATACGTATCTTTTTACAGTGTATCAGTTGATACATTATCGATACGGCCGATACAATCTCGATACTGCCTCGATACGCTCGATACACTGGATACTAATAAAAAAAACACAAATAGAAACCCTTAAACTACAAACCTAATTTCAAAAAAGAACAAAGAACAAAGAAAATGGAAGAGAGAGAGAGAGAAAGAGAGAGTATTTGTTTGGTTGGGCTAATATTCTTTTTCATATCCTTCTCCATATCGTTCTTCTTCTCCTTTCATTTGTTATTTTCCTTCTCTGAAGATTGTTGAATAAAAAGGCTTTTTGCTTGAAATATGCATCTATATGTAATAAAAGTTGTTCTTTTTTGTTCTAAGATATTCCTAATGGATTTTGAATTCATTTGTTGATGTTTTAAAGTATCTTTCTATGTCTTAAATTATGATTACATCTTGTTACTTATAGGGAATTGATCCCACTAGATATGTATGATTTTCTTTATGTTTTATTAGTGTATGTGATATGTTAAGACTTTACACTTATTGAAGTTTTTTAAGTTTTCATGTTCCTGCGCGTGTTATATGTGTGGGTGTAGGTGCATCATATCAAAAACATGTTAATTTATCATATCTTTACCTTATCTTTGCATAAAAGTGGGTCTTGTTTTATGTACCATTCAATTTCCTTGCGTATCCACTGTATCCATGACTTTTACAGCATATCCATGCATATCCGATACAATACTCGATACGTATCCATTTTCGAGCTAACCAATACGCTACCTCAATACGATATTTTGAACCATGTGTCTAATAGGACACAGACGATCATTGACTATGCTATATTTGTTGTTGCCTAGTTGGTAAGGTCTGGTTATGGAAAATTAAAAAGGTTGAGTTCAAGTCCCTTGTCCAACAAGGATTGGGTGAAAAAACCCATTAGAAAGTAGTTTCCCATTTTTCGATCAAAAAAAATATTGACTCACTAAGTCGATGGTAGTCAGGTGGTGTGAACACATCCAAAACTTATAGAGCATTTTTGTATCCGAACTCGTCATGGAATGGTCAATTGGGACTGTTCCTTGCCTTAGTTTGGGAGTGTTTGCATAGGTTAACCCGCTCCTCCTCCCCCCCACCCCCCCAAACGTGAGGTGTATCAAGCTAAACTTTGATGGCTGCTCGATGGATAATCCAGAGCCCATTGGGAGTTGTGGTATATTTAAAGATCATTTGGATTGTATTCTTTCCTCGTTTCTGATCCTATTGGAGAGGGGAACACAATTAATATGTACTTTATTGATTAGCTTGAGGGTGACAAAAGCTTGACGTTTCACAGATTTAGAAGTGGAGGGAAACTTCACCATGATAGACTTTAGGCGAATTGAGCCTCAACGGTGCTCTTGGATGCTTAATTTTTTTATCCGGTTAGCTCTTGCTATGGGTGGTGACCTAAACATCTCATTCTCTCATGTTCCAAGGTCCGCTAATGACTTAGCGGATAAACTAGCCAAGGGTAGAGCCGTTAGAGATCCTTTGCGAGATAGCATTCGAAGGAGATCTTGTTTGGGGGACCATGACTTAAAAGAGTATTAACCAACTAATCCACTTTGTTTCATGTTTCTTATGTTTTAATTCATTTTTCGGCTGCCCTTTTTGGGGGTGACCCATCTTTGTACATTTTTATCTCTTTTCTTTTACGAGTCCTGGTTTATTGGTAAGACATTGTAGAGAGGCAACTGTTTTTTTTCTTTTTCATTAAAGTGTGTATATATTAGATAGAAGTAAAAATAGTTACATGTATGATAGAAAACTGTACACGAAAAGTATACATCTATCCCACAACCATGTGACAAATCAGATACACAACCAAGAAGAATTGACCCCCAAATTAGTGTCCCAAGCATCCCACCCATTAATATCCTCATGCAAAGAAAAGAAGACCAGAAAAACAGAGCCAAAAGCACCCTTCTCAAAAGATGACTCAATACCCTCTATCATTCTGGAGTTCCTCTCCCTCCACACAGTCCAAAAAACAGCACCGGGGCACAAATTCCTCAATGTCTTTGCATGGCCTTTCCCACTCCTTTTCCCCCAAGAACGAATAAAATCTCTGAAAGATTGAGCGTGAAAATCTGCATGTTCAAACTTCCTTAAGATAAAAAGCCAACATCTTCCCACCACTTCACATTGGACAAAAAGATGGTCCACCGTCTCCTCCACCCTCATGCACATAGCACATCTGTTCGGAATAGCCCACCCTCGACTTTTCAAATGGTCCACTGTGAGAATCTTGTCATGTCATCCTAACCATAGAAAAAATACCTTAGAAGGCAGCCCCAATCCCCATATAAGTTTCTCATGACCAAAACTTAGGCTAGGGTCCAAAAGAGTCAGAGAAGGACCTAACAGAAAAGTTGCCATTCAATTCCCAAATCCAACACCCTCTATCCATACCACCCACCACCTTCACCAAATGGAAATCATGTAATAAATCCATCAAGGGCTCCACTTCCCAATCGAATAGATTTCTTCTAAACTTGAGATCCCAATCAATAGAAGAACCTTGAATTCTCAAAATATCCACAACCCTTTCCTCCTTGTTGTGATAGGTATCTCACACGTGGAAGCTTTTTTTTTTTTATCGGTAAAATAATTTTATATTAAGATGACCCTTTGGTCAAAACTATACAATAAGGTAATATAATACATTGAGTATACCAAGGTCAAGACTATACAGCAAAAGACTAGTCAAAAAAATCCCATTTCTGACCCCAAAAACTGTCAAACTCACTAAAAGTGCACCCCCCAATTTCTGAAAAGTTAGCAGACCAAGAGAAAAGTAAAGAAACAATGCTATCAATAATCTTGTGAGTTTCCTTTTCCTGTCCTCTGAAAATTCTCTGATTTCTTTTGCTCCATATCGACCACGTAAGAGCTGCTGGACACAAGTTCCAAATTATGCTGCTCCTTCTGCTACCCTTCCACTTTTTTTTCAAACCCCAGCCATTCAGTTGTGCCTTGAGGTGTTCTTGCATAACCCATTCTAATCCGAATCTTTGATAGAAGGACCACATCTTCCAGGTCACCTCACAGTGAAGAGCAATCGAGCGATCGTCTCCTCCTTTTTGCATAAACTACATCTCGAAGCCAACGACCACCCTCTCCTTTTGAGGTTATGGCACGTAAGAATTCTGTCTCGCGATGCTGTCCACTAAAAGAAAGAAACCTTAGAAGGAATCCTCGCAAACCATATGCTCCTCCATGCACCTTCCCCGTCACGCACTCCCTCCAAAGCGTTATACATAGACCTAACCGAGAAGCCATCAACTTCTCCCCCTTTCCATTCTCTAACATCAACACCATCTAAAACTTTAATATCATGAATTTGTTGCAGCATCAAAATAACCTCTTCAACTTCCCAATCCAAGATATTCCTTCTAAGTTTGAGGTCCCAAGACCAACCCCTACTATCTCCAACTAAATGCTCCCTAACCCAATTATCTAGGTTAGAGAAAATAGCCGTGACCCCTGGGAATGTGAGTAGCAAGGTCTCTTCACCCTATCACCTTCCCCCACTCTATATCTCACTCTTTTTGTTAAAAACTTCCATTGCTGAACAAATAGCCTTCCAAACTCCCACTCCATAGGAACCTCTACTTCTCTTAGTTTTCCATCCCCCTTCCTCTACCCCATGTTTAATACCTATCACTTCCCTCCATAAGCCCTCCGTCTCTTTTCCGAATTTCCATAGCCACTTCACCAAAAGAGCCATATTAAATTGTGTTAGGTTTCTCAAACCCAATCCCCCCATTGCCTTTCTAGTACACACTATTGACCAATGGACAAGATGATATTTCTGCACATCTTCATTACCAGCCCACAAGAAATCCATCTGTAACTTCTCCAGTCTCCTAGCCACTGAGGTTGGAACCTTAAGAATTGACATGAAATACGTAGGTAAGTTCACTAAAGAATTCTTAATAAGGACAAATCTGCCCCCTTTAGACAGAAATCTGGATTTCCACATTGCTAACTTCATTTCCGATCTTTCAATCACCTTGTTCCACACACTACTTGACTTATAGGAAGCCCCCAAGGGAAGTTCCGAATACTCCGAAGGTAGATGACCAATTTTGCACCCCAGCTACTTTACTAAAGGATCTAATTGCCAGTAGCCCCAACCCCAATCATCTCAGATTTAGCTAAATTAATATGGAGCCCCGACACCGCTTCAAAACAAACTAGAGTACATCTCAATGCCTTCAGATCAGATTGTCTGTCTCTACAAAGAATCAACGTATTATCCGCAAATTGGAGATGCGAGATACTAGAAGCCTCCTCCTTCATCTTTACACCTTCAATCAAGCCCAATTCTTCCGTTCTGCTAATCATTTTACCCAAGCATTCAATCACCATTAAGAATAGAAAGGGGGATAACGGATCACCTTGTCTAAGACCTTTAAAAGTCTTAAAAAAGCCCATGGCAGTCCCAGTCACCAATACAGGCATCGATGTAGACGAAATACAGTTCTTTATCCATCGAATCCACTTAACCCCAAATCCCATCCTCTTCATAACATAAAGTAAGAACTCCCAATTCACATTAGCGTACGCCTTCTCCAAGTCTGCTTTGCAAATCAAAACGCTCTTCTTGTCTTTCCAAATAGAATCAATGCATTCGTTGGCGATCAGAGGGTATTGTCCACATAGAGGGTGTTGACAGCTGAATTTGGAAAAGAATTCAATTTCTCCTTCCAAAGTAAGGAAACTAGGAGAAGCTTCCACGAGATTAAATTTTACCTTGCTACTTAAAACGTGCAAGTCCACCCATCCATAAGGTTAAGCAAGTTACTAAGTCAGTGGGATCCCTGATAAATAGCAGTAATAGAGCCATATATCACCAATAGTCAAAGTTCCACAACTTGGTGCAACTAGGTTTCAAATTTAATAAAGCAAAAAATAGATGCATCCAAATGTTGACAATTTCTGAATATTGATAGAAAACGATCTTTCACAATTACAGCAACTCTCGCACCAGAACTGTTATCTCACGGAGGCTGACCACATTAAACCACACAGAAGACCGCATTTTTTAGAAAAGAATCTTCCGTGAAGTCCCAGGTGTGACAACAGGAAGCAAATAAACATTTCTCTAAAATCAAGCGGATCAAGAAAGAGGGGCTGGGAGGACTATGATTGCTTTCTCAGAGAGGCATGTTCCTCTTATGTTCTGGAGACATAGATATCAGTGTGGAAACTGCCTAGGTAAGGATTTCTCAAGCTGAATTTTGATGGATGTTCCCTTGGTAAACCAGGACCATCAGACAAAAATGATGGTCTAACATCAATTATCTCATTCGGAGGACTAGTCTCCCCCAAACAAAAATGGCCCATACATTTTTGTTTCACAGCTTGGAGGCTCTATTAATGGATACATGACACAAACAAATCATGTGCGCAAGAAGTTTAGTCCAAAAATCTGCTCTGGCAGTTAAAATTGAATCTTTACCCACCATAGCCATATTAAAGTGCCATGCCAACATAGGTTAATTGTTGTTCAGTAATATGGTAGGAGATGCATAAGGAGTAGAGATATAAAGAAACATGAGAGTAATGTAATATGTTTAAGGAGATCTGAATAGTTCATTGCACTTGAGTAAATACTAGTGACATCAATGAAAAATGCCGGTAATAGTCTTTTGACATACAACAGTGAAAAAGAAGTAACTGGACATAAGCTTGGAGTACCATATATATATATATATATAATTTCTATCTGGCAAACCAATCTAATCTGCACACCGAAGTCACCAGAGGACAGTGTTTGTGGCTTTATATAATAATGCCATTGCATTTTATAATAATAATAACATCAGAAAAACATTGCACAAGAATAAAATGGCGAATAGCCTGAGCTGACAGACAACATGCATGATGTGTCTTCTTGTTCTTTTTCACAGCTCAAATCGATATCTAACAAAATCTGACATGCTGATTAACCTAAAGATTAAGGATATCCTAAATGCAAAAAAAGAAAAAGGAGTAAAGAAAAGAAGTAGTTGTTATTAAAATGATGATTATGACCATGAAATGAACAAATTATGCAATAGTGACTACCGTGCCCCATGTCAGTTTGTATTTGGAAGTTGTGTCAGTTCCAGCTTCAATTGTTGCAATGTTTATCCTTGGAGGTCATCTCTCTCTTTGATTTCATTTCATTTTCCTAACTACTAATGAATCATGGTGGAAAGTGATAACCAGTTTTCCTGACACCAAAGTCAAGTTCAAGAAGAGGGAGGGAGGGAAGGATCTTGATCTTCAGATTGTTTCTCTTTAAACAATGATACTTTTTGTCCTTTTTATTTTTAATAAATCTTCAAGCATTTATAAATTCTATAAGTAAATCTTACCGAAGTGGAGCACGAAGGACACACATATCCAGCCGGAGCGGTGTGCGGAGGAAAACTTTTAACGTGTGAAACCAAGCAATTTGTGTGTATAATATCTGATACAGAGCAGAAAGAAACAAAAAGTTATTGATGCATTATGAAACAAGAAATGAATGTAAGAGGCAATGAATGTAAGTGAAAATCACATACGCAAGCAACCCAGTCGAGTTGTTTGAGAATCAGTTCCCTCTTCAAGCCCAGCTTGACACAGGCAGCATCTAGAAGGCCAATCATACTCTCCATCTATTACCCATTCTGAATAAGTGCGTACCTAAAGACAAGATAAGAACAGGGTCATATCTACAATACCTAAGGGTCTCAATGGCAACCAATACCGAGGGCAAAATCAAGAATTAAAACCATCCATGAGGTCACCCAAGAAGATCACTGATTCTAATATAGACCAAGATCATGAAACCTTCCAAAAGTAAGACAAAAGTCAACCCCCGTATGATTTTATCTCGAGCTGTAGATTCCAAGGAGGGTCCATGGAGGCTGAAAGCAATCTCGTCTTTGCCTATCTTTATGGCCATCGCATTTTCAGCAGTGCCAAACGTTAGGTAATGATACGGCCCAACTTTGGTTACAAGCGAGGTCCTTTTGCATCTTTAATGAGTGGGACCAGTGTGCCAGTATAACCTTTTGATACTTTGTTTTCTGCTATAACAAAAATCCCTTGGCTATTGATTGAAGAAATTGATCATATGTTCAATCATAAACTTTAATAGCAGGAATCAAGTGCCAATCAGCAGAGCAGAGAAAAAGTAACAAGATGGTGTCACTAACTCAAACAATATATGTCCAGCTAGCTAGAAATGGGCACTAACTCAGAACATGATCATCAGAAAAGCAACATGATCCGAGTAACCCTTTTTGGCAGATTACTCAATGTTACTGCTAGAATGATCCATCCAACTAAACTGAAATTTCAAAATGAGCATAGAAAATAATTATCCACAATTGAGAACAGTAACGAAGAAATAAAAATAAAAAATAAAAAAATTGAACCATAAGGGAAGCAAGTTTTTTTTTTTGATGAATAACCAGCATTAAATATATCACAGATTGTATAAATGAAGCAAGTTTTGTGACATTGAAGATTTTAATTCTTCATATAATCCCCCCAAATTGTATAAAAATTATTGACGCAAACGATCTACAGTTCCTTGCACTAATAGTTATTCTTTTTTTGATATGGGAAATAATATTTATAGAAAGAAAAAAAAAAAAAAAGATAGAGACTACACCTCAGTTGTACATCAACAGTATACAAACACAAGGATAATACAAAAAGGATGACAAAGACAAAACAAAACAAAACTGTTGAAACAGTAATGAAAAATTACTGTTTAAACAGAAACGAGAGAAGAAGAGGAAAGAAATGCAGAACCACCGCCAAAGTAGCAAGCAGGAGCACCCTTGAAACAGCTACAAAAACCGTAGGAGAGTTTCTTCAAAGCCGATTGAGCTAAGGGTATACTTCCCAAAACTGATCAAAGGAGATATCCCTGCACATAGGAGAACCCGATGCCCAAAAGTAGATGAAGTTTTTAACTTTCCTGATGATCTGAGCAACATCGCACTTTCTACCTTCGAAAATTCTGGAGTTTCTTTCCTTCCATAGAGCCCAAGAGATTGCAGCAGGACATAAACGCCATGACAAACTCATCTTATCACTACACTTCCCATGAAAGCCCCAAACCTCCAAGAGGGAAGAGAAGTACTGAGGTTAAACCCAAGGCAAATCGTTAAAGTTAATAAACCATCGCCAAATCACAAATGCCTCAAAATAATGAGTACGTAAGTGATCCACCGATTCCTCATCCTTCTTGCATAAGACACACCTATTGGGGATCATCCAACCTCTACTTATCAGA
>JAUPMG010000001.1:21030963-21048142 GCA_031762675.1 Pachysandra terminalis
TAGCTAAATTAATATGGAGCCCCGACACCGCTTCAAAACAAACTAGAGTACATCTCAATGCCTTCAGATCAGATTGTTTGTCTCTACAAAGAATCAACGTATCATCCGCAAATTCGAGATGCGAGATACTAGAAGCCTCCTCCTTCACCTTCACACCTTCAATCAAGCCCAATTCTTTTGTTCTGCTAATCATTTTACCCAAGCATTCAATCACCATTAAGAAGAGAAAGGGGGATAACGAATCACCTTGTCTAAGACCTTTAAAAGTCTTAAAAAAAGCCCACGGCAGTCCCATTCACCAATACAAACATCGATGTAGACAGTAGACGAAATACAATTCTTTATCCATCGAATCCACTTAACCCCAAATCCTATCCTCTTCGTAACAAAGTAAGAACTCCCAATTCACATTATCGTACGCCTTCTCCAAGTCTACTTTGCAAATCAAAGAGCTCTTCTTGTCTTTCAAAATAGAATCAATGCATTCGATGGCGATCAGTACACCATCTAAGATTTGTCTCCCTCCCACAAAGGCACTTTGAGTTTTGGAAATCACTTTCCCCACAATATTTTTCAGTCTATTCGCAAGAACCTTGGCTATAATCTTGTAAAAACTCCCCACCAAACTGATAGGACGAAAATCTTTAATATTCGAAGCTCCTTCTCTCTTGGGGATAAGCATAAGGAAAGTCGCATTAGCACTTCTTTCAAAATAACCTTTTCTCAAAAAGCTCTTTGAAAACAAGTAAGATATCCCCCTTCACCACCTCCCAACAGATTTTGTAAAAGGTCAACGTGAATCCGTCGGGACCGTGTGCTTTATCTCCATTCAAGTCCTTAATAGCACCAAGAATCTCACTTTCGGAGAACTCCGATTCTAAATCCTCCACTTTTTGAGAGTGTAAGCTCTCGAACTCCATACCATCTAAAGAAGGTCTAAAGAAACGATCTTCCTTAAAAAGTTATGTATAGTAGTCTTCAATGGCTTCCTTAATCTTCCCCTCCTCTTCCACAGCAACCCCGTTCACTTCAATTCTCCTTATGGTGTTCACCCTATTTCTAGCATTGGTCATCTTATGAAAGAATTTGGTATTCTTATCACCTTCCTTGAGCCAAATAGCCCTAGATTTTTGTCTCCAGCAGATTTCCTCCATCTTCGCAACCCTGTTAAGATCCTTTTTCAGTTGCTCCCTCTCCCTTCTTTCCTCTCTACTCATAACCCCTTTGTCTTCCTTACCATCCAAGTTCTGAATTTTATCCAACAAAATCCCCATCCTATTCTCCATTCTTCCCAGTTTATCTTTATTCCACTTCTTAAGCTCGCCTTTTAACAATTTGAGTTTTCTGCAAAAAAACAAAACTCGCAGAGACACTAACCACAAAGCTTTTCCACCACTTGCCTACCAAAAATACAAAATTATCTCCTCCAACCACATATTTTCAAAACGAAAGGGACACTTCTTATCCAATATCCTCACAAATTAACATAATAGATGTGTGATCAGAAGTTGCTTTCGGTAACGAAATCGCTTGCACACTAGCAAAGGCTTCTTCCCATTCGAGAGACATGATAAACCTGTCCAACTTAGAGCTGATCTGATTATCCTGGTTGTTCGACCAAGTATATTCCTCCCCAATCAGCGGCACTTCAATCAGATTATTCTGCCCTATGAAATCTATGAAGCTCTGCATGTAAGAACTTAAACTATTGCACCCTGTCCTTTTCGAACAAAATCTAACAATATTAAAATCCCCACCAACGCTCCAAGGAATATTCCATCCCCTCCCATGATGCTCTAATTCAGTCCAAGAAGCCTGGAGCAAACCGTGATCGCTGGGTCCATAAACTGAGGACACCAATCTTTAACCTCCACCATCATTCTCCTTCTCAAGTAGAACCACCGAAACAGTAAATTCCCCCACTTCGGAGTGGAAGCTTATTTGAGGAACCCCACTTCTCTACATGTACATTTCGTCAACCCAAGGTCACATACCAAGCTTTAGTCCCAAAGGCATTTGCCACTCACTAAAGCTAACGTCTTCTTTGTGTAAAACTCAAAAAACATATAAAAATTGGACAGTCATTGATACATGTGACAAAACCTAATACGCATGTACTATTGGGGCTTATATAGGTTAAAATATTGTACATATGGCTAATCCAGAAGTTCCCCTGTCAAAAATGGACAGTTTGAATCATTCTTCCATGTGGCAAAAATGGCCCTGTCGCAACAGCCAATGAAAGCTGTTGCAACAGTGCAGAAAACTTTTCGCCTTCTTTTAATATAAGTTTTTCTCTATTGTCAGGAAAAAATAATTTATTTTGTTCAAATTCTAACTTGAAGAAATGTATGTTTAGGAAGTCTTGTATTGAAACTAAGGCTTATAGCGAGTTTAAAAAGGCATCTAATTGGGATCCCAGAATCCGATTCTGTCCAAAATCAAATTATATAATCTCAGATAGGTCGTTCGGGTCAGATTTTAGGGGGTGATTAAAGAATCTGAACCTAACAGCAATACTTTAATCAAAATCCATCTAGAAGGCAATTCTAGAATTCTGATTGGGATTCTTGATTTCGATTATGACATGTGGAGAGAAAAAAGAGGGCAAATCCTTCTATAAATTGGTTCAAGCTTGCATTGCAAGGACCATCATACCCTTTTGGTCAACCCAAACCCGCCTGAATAATGATATGGTCGGGTCAGGTTAGTGGGTTTATAACACAGCCCCACAAACCAATCCCTATTTGGGCAGGTCCAGAGTGGCTTTCTTGCCTCATCAATGTGTCACACCAGCCCAGCTCATATATTCCCAACCAAAACCCAGTCCAACCGAACCTACTGCCTGCTATATCGAGAATCAAATTCTAGAATATTATGTATTAAAACGGGATTCTTGATTCTGATAATCAATATTCACAATCCGGATTTTGATGACAGATTATAGAAGCCCAACTAAATGGGATTTGAACGTACCGTTGCGGTAGAAAACAACAAAGCTACCGGACAAGGTGTAGCTACAACCAAAGCGAAACGACGAATAGGAGACCAAGTCAGATTTTTTTTTTGGATGGATTAGAGCCTATTGTAGCTTGTTTTGACCTGTGCTTTGAATGAAGAAGGACGCATAACTCAACTCTGACTTCCATAAAAAGCAGGACAGAAATGGGCAGGAGAACGTGATCACATCTCCTTGTATCTTCCTTCATCTTTTGAAAGATATCCAGCGGGGGCAAAGGCAGGAGACAACCAACCATCCATAGAAATGATCTGCATCTGTACCTGGTCAGTTTTGGGGTGCAGCAGTTCTTACAGCTGTTTATCTCCTTAATCAAATGGGAAGAATCATAAAAAGAGTATGAAGAAGCCGAGAGTCAGATAAGCCTTCATCATTATATTGACTAGGGAATAGGGGCTAGGGGCCTGCACTGATTTTTTTTTTTTTGATAAGTCGTGAAAATATATATATAAAGAGAAAGAGAGAGTACAGATACCACTATGGAGAAGACCTCTACTGGTGTCATCAAAACAGAAGAGAAAAGGACCAGGGGCCAGCACTAATTGAGACTCAGAAGAAAAGATGCTCACAGGCTGCGACTGGCCCTACTCATTTAGGGCTAGTCTATCCTTCCTGTATAGTAACAACAAAGTAAGAACTAGGAGGCAACGAAGCGAGAGGAAAGCCAAAAGGAAAGGTTGGTCAGCTAGAAAGAGAAGGACCAGCAAACACTAAATCGAAAGAAAGACTTTGCAACCGAAGGACAGAAGTGAGTCGAGGAGCCAAGTGACATGCCAGCGCTACTAATAGAGTGCCAGTATGTAGCTGTGCTGTCGGTAATAAGGGACCAAAACAACTCGGATTAGTCCCTACGAACAGTTATGTATGCAGGTGCAAGTTTTTTTCTAGTATATTTTATTTGTTATTTGATGAATCAATCTCAGTGTGTGGATCCTGTCCTTCGGTGTGTATGTGATGCGATTAGCCGATTACATACATGCCAAAACCCATCAAATTAGTAGAACTTTTTCACCCCCAAAAAAAACTCACTTTCCTTCATTCTTCATCTACTTGATTCTTCTTTTTCCATTAAAAACTTCTTAGTCCATTTCTTTGTTCTATGTACTCACTCAAAACCCTACACTTCTGAAAAACCATCACTCCAACCCCTCCCCCCCAAAATAAAAAATAAATTAATAGACACTACTTAGAAACGAATCCAGTTTGGTGCAGAATATTGTTAAGCATTAAATTCCATTAAAAGCTCTCCCAGGATAGAGAATTAAAAATACATAATAGGATTTCCTTACAGAATGTCTAAACCAACAATGAACCAAATGAAAATTAGAATTTTTTCAAGCTCATTTTTTGTGCATTAATTCTATGGACCTTTAACTCCCAAAGCCAGCCAACAATAAACATTCTTAAAACTCAATCTACAAATTGAAATTGAGATTATTAAGAAAAACTCAAGAGAGAGAGTGAGAGAGAGAGAAAGAGAAAACAAACAAACAAGCAAAAAACAAAGAGATGACATGGGCAGAAATTTCAGTTCACATTGGAAAAATTACCTGAACAGCTGCTGGTATGTCTGAAGTTTTGAGCTTCGCATCACAGATGGCTGTTACAGCTTCACTGACAAATTTGCTTAAGTTGACACTTCTCAGATCTTCCATCAACCCTTCCCGTTGCTCTTCATTAATCTGCTTAAGCTTTTTAATAACTGCTGTATTGCGCTTAATACTGGAATCTAATGTCCGGAGAAAAACTGTGTCTGGAAAAGGAAATGCACTGTCTTTAGTTTCGTACAATGTCACAATGAGTTTCATAGCTAAATTTTACAAAATTCACTTCTTCTACCTTAGACGTTGTATTGTAAAAATAAAGAAAAGGACAAGAGGCAGGTTACACAGATTTTATACAATCATTTCTTATCGATCCGTCCATGACAGCAAATTACGATGTAATAAACTCCAACTAAAGCGTATTTGTTTATTCTTAAACCTTTTTTTTTTTTGGTAGAGGCACACAAATGAGTTACAACAAATATTGCCAATATTTTTCAAGAGCTAACAAATATAAAGGTGCCAATAAGCGTCCTTGGCACCACCCAACTCACTTCCAATCTATGCAAGATGTTAGACAGTTGGACCACACCTCTCTAGGGAAAATAACAGCAGAGTAACAACTAACAAGTCAACCACGCACCTGTTGGCAACAGTCCATCTCCTCTCCATAAGATGGTCACCAATAAGGGACCTATGTATGTTTCTTGCTTTTTTTTTTTTCTTTTTTACAAGACATTCTAATCCTTTTACTGCAAAAACGTATATTAAAACCAAAAAAAAAAAATCACACCAGGTTTCCACTTTCTACCTGCGCCACAAGTTTTTACCACTATTTTAATACCACCATCTACCTTCAAACAAGATGTTCTCATTGATCTCCTGCCATTCATATTGATAAATCACTGAAAAATATGATTTAACATCTCTATACATCAGATATTTTCAAGCATCAAAGGATTAAGCAGTAAAGCACAAGTCGACTGTCGTAAAATTCTCGTTCCATTCCAAAAATGCTAAAGCTAATGGGCGCATTATCACAAATGAGTCATAACTTTCTAGCTATCTCAAGAGCTGATAGTATCAATCACTACAAAAGGGAAGCAGGCGGAAACGTCTCACAGAACCAGAGATTTCCTTGTCAACTTCTATTCCCTATTAATTTCAAAAGGCCAACAAATAATGTGCCTTGTGCATTGACGCTTCAAAGGGCACATGCAAGCATGTAAATATTAGAATAACATTAGAAACTTTTATGTAGCACATGAGATCTTCTATACTTATTCTCATACAAGTTTCACTGATGATGCAAATTATTGGCCAAAGAGGTCAATACCAATAAATGCCTTGTAAATTGAAAATGCTACTATTTTGTTAGTTTTCTCACATATTATCAAATTGATTTACATTTTATTCTTCGATTGAAACATTATGTCCTAATTTTGAAATAAAAAAAAATAATAATAAAATTTAATGAAAATAGAAAATCATTAAAATTAGACGGTTACATTAATTAAAACTATTGAAAGGCATGTCTTTTTCTGAGCGTCGGGGTCTCCTATGTGCAAGGATATCTCCTTTGACCAGTTTTGGGAGGAATGCCCTTAGTTTCAATGGCTTTGATGAAACTCTCTCTTGGGCTTTGTAGCTGTACAAGGGTGCTTTTGTTTGCTGTTTTGGTGGCTGTTCTGCATTTTTTTCTATTTCTTTCGCTTTGTTGTTTTTGTTTTTTCCTTTTGAATTATCCCTGTGCTTGTATACTGTTGGTGTACAACTGAGGTGTATTCTCTATCTTCATCTTTCCTTTTTATATATATTATCTTCCATATCAAAAAATTAATTAATTTGGCTATGATATTCCAGTATAAGGCGTTATCAATGTTAAAAAGAATCACATGTTAATAAATCATTCAATAACTAAAATAGTATTTGAAAACTAATTAAAACTCTAGGAAGGCATGTCATATGCAAATATAATTAATTATTGGCTACGATAATCCAGTATAAGGCATTATCAATGTTAAAAAGAATCACATGTTAATAAATCATTCAATAACTAAAATAATATTTGAAAGAGGGCATCATTAAAAAGAACTCGATAAAAGTTTTAAAAAAATTCCAATCACGATAAAAACTGATAGAGGTAGAAACAGAAAGAAAGGCCTGCCTGGACCAGTTGGCGCAGCCCAATATTTGGGAAGGCTTGGACAAGCCATTTTGGTGGGCTAGTCAATGCAAGTGAAGTACAACTCAACCCGTAATGTTTTATATTCATATGTGCATAATTATATGTGTGTGTGTGTGTGTGTATTAATGCCATATTTTATATAAGTAAATGTCAGCTTTTTATTTAAATTTAAATACTTTATATAATTAATATATAGTTATGTGAAAACTTTAGATATTTTATATATAGTTTTTTTTAAATTCCCTTCATGGTTAAAGATTATATTACAAATATAAAAAGATTGGGATTTTACGGCTGGGCAGACTTGGAAATACATAGGAGCTGTTATATTAAAGTGCCAGCCAGATTCGAGTCCATCCAAACCCTTTCTGATGCCACCCTTGAAAACAATGCAGATAATGTTATTAGCCAAAATATTTGACAAAAGAAATATTTTTTCTAAAATAATTAGAGAGTTTTTCACTTATAAGGAGTTTGTCGCTTATAAGGAGAATATTTAGGAAGCTCCCCACGTTTACATTGCATTTTATTTCTCATTTTTAACTGGCAGGACTGTTTTATGCTTCAAGAATGTTTTCGAATTTAAATCATGTGAGATATTTTTGGGAAAGTTGGCAGAAACAAAGATCTATCACTAAAAAAGAGTTTCTAATATATTAGAATAAAGATAATACCCCAATCATATTACATTCCTGATGTCATAAAGCTTAGACCAAACTTCATAATAATCTATAACATAAACAGTATGCACAAAGTGTTGCATTGTCCATTGTGTACTAACCAGGTCTTTCAGGGTTCAAATTACTCTGACGAAGAGCAACCTTTGCCTCCATTAATTTCTTATATTCATCAAGACGAGCAACAGCTTCCTACAACATCAAATCATCCAAATTAGGTATCCAACTTCTTGAACAACTAAACATGAAATTCGTGGATTTCCAAATGTGAGGAGAAAAAATTACAAAGTTAGTCATACTTAATGTACACAATAAATACGAATCAATCAGCAATCAAGGATAAGACCAGATAAAAACTATAATAATGATAATGTAACCTGAATATCTAGTTATTGGATATGCATATTTCGAATAATGTAACATGAATATCTAGTTATTGGATATGCATATTTCAAGATCCAAAGCAATGTTGTTAAAGGTAGGCACCCAGGCAACTAGGCATTTTTTGAGAACCTAAGCGATGCTCAACTAGGCCAACATGACCTTGGCAACTATCTAGAAATCTAGGTGGCCACTTAGGCAATCAGGTGCCATGGCATATCAATTAACACTTTTTTCTTTATTTTATTTTTTTTACAACTATCTCTTACCATCCTTTCTCTCTTGTCCATACTCCATATTCTATTCTTGACTTTATTTAATACTCCATAACAGGTTTGCAATTTTTTTTAATTTTGCTGATTAATTAGTTCTAATCTTTTTTTAATGTGATGCACCGTAATTAATTAATATGTTTCTTTGAGTTGTAAACACTAAAATTGCATGCATCTACAAAAATAACCTTGAGTACTTGCTAGCAACTACATGATTTATCCATCAAATCAGGAATTTATAATTCCTTCACCTTACTTTTAATTAGAATTCATCTCATTATAAGTTCCTCATATTTTAGTGCATTGTTGCTCATCAATGTCACATTAGGCTATGTTGGTAGGAATACTAGGAAACATGTCAATAATCATTGTTTTAAAAAATATTGTAAATGTTGTTGTTCAACTTTCTATAAAGTGCTTAGGAATCATATAAACAAATTGCTCCAGAGCTTATCGCCTGAGTAATAATCTAATCACCGAGGCATAGATAGGTCTATCGCCTAGCTTCACCTAGGCATTTTACAACCTTGGTCCAAAGAAAGCCTCTTTTTAGCATGACCACTTTTTAGCACATGCACCCAGCCATAGTTAACTAAGCCCTCTTACACTGAAACTGAAAAGCGATAAAAACGTTTAGAATAAGCCCATAGGGCAAGGGAAAAAGATGTAGTGAATAGTTAACTGCATAAGCAAGTAAGACCTTTGAGCCTGATAATTATGGTGTAGAGAGATTAAGTCATTGAGATATCAATGATCAAACAATTAAACTCACCTCAGCATTTTGTTTTCCATGATGTTCACCACCAGCACGACATTCATCCTCTGGATGATCCATCCTTCTATTTGTACTCGTAATCAGTTACCTATAAACTAACAATAAAAAACGCATGCAAGTGATCAATAAATAGATGGAAGCATTCAAATTGCGAAGACAAAGTGCTACAAATTTAAGTTCTAAAATAATCCCAACTAAGAGATGTCTGGATGCATACCGTCATATTTAAATGAAACTTCATTTGCAATGAGATGGCTGTAGCAAAAATGCTAAGATGCAGAAACTTTAAATACAAGAGTTGCGAAAGATGTTTGACGAAACCGCTAGATGACAAAACCCTATTCGGCTTCAATGGAGGTGAGAGAGAGAGGAATCATAAAAGAATATTTTCATTTCAATGCAACTACCAAAGCAAGATTCAAACTGCACCTTGCTTGACCTCGATTCTTCTATGACACCATCCAGTCCCGTTCCAAAAATCCAACCCTTAGCATATATTCTATAAACGAAGTCCAAATTGAGGTTTCCACATAATTAGTTCTCTTGTGCTTGTACGTGTGTGATGGAGAAGAGGAATCCATATCAAAGCACATATATGTGCGCGCACGTGTGTGTGTGTGTGTGTGCGCGCACATGTGTGTGTGTAATATAGGCGAAAGGTATTCTGGTCACTACCACTCAAAACCAAAAAAAAAAAAAAAGAACTCTTGTAGACGAAACAGTAGGTCTCATACAAATTTAGCATACCAATCTTGAATCAATGGCTTAACTCGTTAAAGAATCATAAGAACAGAATACTTAGATTCAGCCACACTTGTGATTTACGACTAAACCAGTGTGATGCAAACCTTTCTCTTTGGTTTTGCAATTTAAAGAAATAACGACTATTTCGAGGATAGCCACCTCCTTAACACGAATTTGGATTAAATATTCTACTCTGCATTCAGTCGTTAACATCACTTAAATACATCTCCTCCTTCATACGACCTAAAAGACTCCTTCTTCAACACAACTCCTAGATACTCCTTAATCTATTGAGATAACTATCTATACTTATCTATTTTTGTCTACCTAATTACAACCCATATTCACTTGGTTACGATAACTAAACACAAGGTAAATCTAATCAAATTCAAACACATCCACGTATGCATGAAGGCATGGGTGCGTAACAGTTCCTCCCCCATTAAGCAACCTTGTCCTCAAGGTCCGAACTTGTAGTCCTCCAGGATCCCACATAGCAATTCGAAATGGTTGCACTCTTGAAAATTTCTCTACAAGTGTTGAAATATGTCGAAGAGTCTCAATAAGAACTTCAATCAAAGTAAGGAATTTAGCATAATAGCATTTGTTGGTGAAGAGCTTAATCAAAATCTGATTGTTGCTACCCATGGACATGAACAAGTTCTTGATAGCATTTTTCCTTGACCGTTCCCCCCTTTGATGAATCAACTTGAACTTCGGTTTCAGATGTCTAACTAAAAGAGAAACTTGGCGGTTATTCTTTTTCTTTCTAAATAGCCTTCTCTTTTTTCTTCCTAAAGAGTCTTTTCTTTTTCTTTCTGTTGAGTCTTTTTCCATTAATAGCCGCTTGGTCGAGATTCTCAGCATCTATGGGAAGAAGACAATTTTGGAGTGAATTAAGAATCCCCCTCTGTTTATCAAAACCCCTTACCAATTGTTCAAACTTGTCCTGCATACTCTTCAGATCCTGCAAGATATTGGTGAAGAGTTGTTGCATCGTCAAATCTGCAATCTGCTCCATCTCTTCAGCCATTCCCAGAACTACCGCTCTGATACCACTGATACGAACCTTTCTCTTTGGTTTTACAATTTAAAGAAATAACGACTATTTCGAGGATAACCACCTCCTTAACACGAATTTGGATTAAATATTCTAATCTGCATTCATTCGTTAACATCACTTAAATACATCTCCTCCTTCGTACGACCTAAAAGACTCCTTCAACACAACTCCTAGATACTCCTTAATCTATTAAGATAACTATCTATACTTGTCTATTTTTATCTACCTAATTACAACCCATATTCACTTGGTTACGATAACTAAACTCAAGGTAAATCTAATCAAATTCAAACACATCCACGTATGCATGAAGGCATGGATAAGTAACACAGTGATTCTAAAAGAAACTCACAAATAAAAATGCTTCGAAAAACATAATGGCAGCAACTAAATGATAGAATTAAAACTGATTTTTCAACCACCAAAAGTAAGCAAATCGAACTGTAGGATGATGATTTCGGATGATCATACAATTAGGGAAAATGCCTAAATAATTTCGCACAGCGAGATCTCTAGAAACCAGTCACATTTATACATGTTTTACAAGATGCTTGTGCATATGTAAACAATCTCAAAACAGAATAACCATTAAAGAGCAAAAAATCTAAGAACTGAATAGCATTGCCTACATCTTTACCTAATAAACCCCAAGTTCATAGTAAGAGAAATAGAAGACAATACCTATGGCAGCTCTTTAGTTCAACAATTCTATCACTTTTAAACCGTTGGTTGCTTGACTTGATGTTGCAATAATCAAGAACGGAGATCGTGTAATCCGGGTTTGGGGATCTCACAATCGATTGAAAAACCAATGAAAAGAAGAGGTATTCGGTTAATAGGATGAGGGTTTCGGTTTTGTTGGCTGAAAGGAAGGACGGGAAAATGGTGGTTTTCCGGTTTGACAGTTGAAGGGTCTGGTTTGGCTGAGAAAAAGAAAATTGGGGCTGTTACTTTTGGGAAGTAGAATAAGAAGAAGAGAATAACCGAAGAGGAAGAAGAAATAGAATAAGAATGAAATTTCTCCTTTTTCCACCAAATGCAATTTTTAGCCTACGGCTTTGATTCAAAGCCCTTACTTTTTTATTAGTAAGAAACTACGAACCTACGACAACACAGTCTTCTTTTATTTTAATTTTTTCGTAGGTCAGTCTAGGTTGGGGTGTAAACGAACCGAGCCGGACCGAGATTTGCCCAGCTCGGCTCAAGCTCTGAAAAAAATTTTGGGTTCAGACTCGCTATTTTTTCAACGCTTAAGCTCGGCTCGAAAAAACCCAGCTCGTGAAAAGATCTACTCGGCTCGTGAAAGCTTGACTCAAAGCTTGGCTCGTTAAAAGTATGGAAATAAAAAACAATTAAACAATAATTCTTTTTTTTTTTTGTATATTCAGCACTAATTTAATACCAAAAATCTAGATAACAATTTATATTTATTCAGTTTTAGTTATAGCCCATGTAACAAATTATTATACTTAAAAGGGAAGAACTAATAACAATTTACATTGTACACATGCCATTATCAAGAAAAACGGGTAGAGAGTTGTACCTGTGCTTTGCTTAAAAATATAAAAAAATACATGCCAACTTGCCTTAAAAGATCAACAAAGATTCATGTTGAAGTAAATAATTATAAAAACAATCACAAAAGCAATAACCATATCTGTATCAAATGCTTAGTCCTAATGCCTCATATAAGGTCAAAGCTATCCATAAGATATAAATAGATAAAACCAAAAACATAGATGATTGGAATCCATTAAAATCAATAAACAAGTCTAAAACAAAGTAAAGACTCCTTTCTATGCTCAGTGATCATTGCACCCTTTCTATTTCAATCCAAAATCGAAGGAGTGACGATGACAAACCTACATACAAAAAATAAAAACAATAAAGAATTTAATTAGGTAGAAATAATAATAATAAAAACAATATAAACAACAAGAAGTATATAATTTTCTATGAAATATATCTCAATTTAAAAAATTAGAAATCCATATATTACCTCAACTAATCGTCTTCAACAAGTGGTGCACCACCTCTCAACCAATCTGCAGCACAAATTAAGGCTTCTACAGTTTCCGGTGCAAAGGAACTACGCCGTTTGTCAACAACCCTCCCTACAGTACTGAAATCAAATTCTGAAGCTACAGTCGATAATCCTAGAGAGTATAAGAAACTTCTCTGCATGTGAACTCCACCGTGCCAAAACATTGAATTCTTGACCTTTACGACGAGTGACATTGTCATCCAAATATATCCAATTCATATTTGCTATCACCACTCTTATCAACTTTATCAATAAATTTTTCAAATTCTTCTCTACCAATCACTTGTACCATCTTCAACTACAGGATCTTCAGAAGGATCATTTTCCATGGGTTTTGGATGGTTAGTCATATACTCATCATAGAACTCATATAATGCAGCACGAATAAAATTGATTTCCCTTGCAACTTCTCTATCTAGATAGATATTTGGATAACAAAACTCCAAATTCGTATCCTACATTGCGGGTCTAAAACCACTGCAAGTACCATGATCAAGTGACATTCATCCCAATACTTGTCAAACTTTGCTTTCATATTTTGAATGATCTCTCTAATGAATGAGTCCTCACTTATCATCCCTTCATTTAAGCACTTCTTGATTTTCCACTTTTCAGGTAGAAAAAGATTGGTTGTTGGATAATTGGAACCAGAAAACACTTTAGTAGCACTATAGAATGGTTCTAAAAACTTGCATGCAACCTCTGCCCTTTTCCAATCATCTATAGAAGGTGCTCCCACATTTGCAACACACACACACACACACACACACACACACACACACATATATATATATATGATACCTATGATATATAAATTTATATATGATATATAAGATCGAGCCGAGCCTACCTAAGCTCGGCTCAGGCTCGTTAAAATAAATAGCCTATTTTTGGGCTCGGACTCGGGTCGTTGACAGCCCTAAGTCTAGGACTGTCAATGGGTCGGATCCTGATCCGATACCGACCCGAATCAGCATAAATTTTTCCGATTAAATCAGATATTTACCCGATTAAATATCCATCGGATCGGATTCGGATCCGAATAAGTGAATTCGTTTATAATCGGATTCGAATATGGATGCATATGCATCCGAATCCGATTAACTTATAAGGATACTTAAATAGTTTTATGTATATGTTAAGGATATTTATATAATTTTATATATATGTTAACTTATAAGAATACTTAAGTAATTTTTTTATTCCAAGGAAACTTTTTTCATATTTTTCTCAATTTTTTTTACATGTACCCCTTCTATATTCATCTAAAGTATTATAATATACTTAACATCTACATTGTTAAGCATTTGAAATTTGTTAATTCAATCGGATATCCATATAAATGCTGAATTCAAATATTTGTCGGATTCGAATATGAATTTTATAAAATAATCAAATTCGGATTCGATTACTCATGTGAAATATCAATCGGATCTTTAATCAGATTCGGATCATGGCGGATCCGGCCCCGAATCCGACCCGTTTACAGTTCTTCAGTCTCATCTTTTATGATCCCTAAAAACTCTTTCCACACACACACACACACACACACACACACATATATATATACATTCAGAAACACCCCCTCCTTGCACACTCTTAATTCTCAAAAAAAAAAAATCCTTTTGATTTGATTCATTTTTCTCACATGGTAAGGACTTAAAAATATATGTCAATATATCTCCTTTCCCAATATTGTATAATTGTCAAATTGTTTAGTTATTATTTTGTTCACTTATTTAATTAATCAATTATTAAAATATAAAAAATATCCTTTCGAGAAAAAAAAATCGAAATTGGACAAACTTATAGTTATTTGGAAGGGTTTTCCATAAGGAATTCAAGTTTGAGGTGAGAACAGTATCTTAATTATAAATTTGGCTCCAAAAAATATATTAAGGATAAAATATTATTTTTATCTTATAAATTCTGAATTTTTCAAGTTTACACATTTTTTATTTTTTTTGTCAAAAAAGGGCAAATTCTGAATTCCAACAAGATTAACCAAAGATTTCAAACTCAAGCCACTGAACCTGCAAAGATCAAAAGAATTGCTTTCGTCTAAATTGTGGCGTCTAGTGTATACAATTTATACTATTATCAAAGAGAACGTATACGAAGCTTGGCCCATCTTTTGCCCTAAAACCATTGTAGTGCTCGAATGAAGCAATTTTAGTAATATACTAGTAAAAGTGCACTTGGGATGCACGTGAAGGTAGTTCTTATAACACATGTCTATATAATGAATTTCATGTATAGACATGTAACTATAAGGGGTACCCTCACATGCCACGTATCGGTATCTTAGCATCCCATAATAATGATATAGATTTGTGATTCTCGAGAATATTGGAGGGCTTCAAATGAAGAACATAGTTGACATGTAGTCTAGTGATTATGAGTAATGGCCCAATCACCTAGGCTTTTATCCTAGGTGACCTCAACGAGAGATAATGGAAAATCACTCATCAACTGGCATATCCAACAACGGTAACAGAAATGCAAACAAAAGCCATTATCCCCTTTCCATTATTATAAATATCTTTCATTTGTTATTTTGGACAAGGTGAATTAATATTACATTGACCCCCTCTGCCCTTTTCTCCTTCCAGAATCTCTCAAGTGTGCCTTACTCTCCCCCTCCAAACTCAGAGTCCCTACCCCCACATCATCATCCACACTTACAATGTATTACAATTAAATTAATGTTACAAGAAAATATATGTTTTTTAGAATATAATATATATACACATCATTATTAATATCCTAGTAACTTACATATAATATATATTTTATTTTAAACTTCTCTATTAGTGCTTTTAAATAGATAAAAAAAGCTCCCTTATCTTTTATAATAAATTCATTATAATATTTTATATTTTGATCGCTACAGTTATATATTTATATTAAATATGTAAGAGGACTTAAATTTGTGCGTAATACATTTTGTAAGGTTTAATTGAATACATAAATTCAATAGATAAATAAAATAGATTTTTTACTTCAAATGATGCTATTCTTTTTTAATAAAATTAGTTACATTATCTTATCTGTCATTCAAAATTTATCTATTAGTATAACAAAATTAATATCTTTCATTTTTAACACGGAAAACTATTAACTTAATTCTATCAGTTTGTAAGTTTAAATATCTTAATATAATTAACATCTTTCATTTTTAACATTGAAAGCTATTAACTTAATTCTATTTGGAATCCTATTGAGATAGTATTAGATTTAAATTTATTTATTAATATTACAAATTATCCTAAAATTGATAACTTAACATGAATTTGGATCACATTAGGATAACGTTGGATTTAAATTTATTTATTAATTAAAAGTAAAAAGTATTCTATAATTATCCTAAAACTTATTTCTTTGTTACTTATCAATGAGTGAATACTATGAAGTAGGAAAGTGTTAGTACCTAATTGCAAGGGTACTTTCGTTACAAAAATAGATCAAAAAAATCATTTTTTTTAACTCAAAACAAAGAAAATAAGGTATTAAAGATCATAACACAATCACCTAAAAGATAATTTTTTATAGAATATAAATATTACTTATTAAATAAATATATTTAATAAGGTTAAAAGCATTATTATAATTATTTATAATTTATAGTTAAGAAAAGCTTAAAAATTTGCTTTTTATTAGTATTATATGATATGATTACCTATAAAACACAAATTTGTTTAAACTGGAACGATTGGTGAGGGGGCCTGGTCCGATTCAATTGATGTTTTAAACCACACAACCGGAAGAATTCACATACTCAATTTAAAAAAGAAAAGAAAACCAATTTAATCTGATTTTTTGTTGATCCACAGCCAGTTTTCACCTATCGATATTAATGGGTCTGATTCATACCAATTAAAAACTAAACAAAGTCGAAGTTCAGATCAAACCATTGAGGTGTCCAATCGGTTGATAGGCCGATTCGATCCGGTTTTTAAAAAACAAAGGTACAACCGTACAAGTACCACACTACAACCTGATTTATATACACAATATATACCTTTTTTTTTTGTCTTGACCACGTGGTATCCCCACACCCACCTGGGTGTGGGACTAATACACGTTCGGGGTGGGAGCAATTATGGTAAACCTGGCCACAAGTGCTTCTAGTGGGATTCGAACTCCAGACTTACCTCCAGAGACGCCTACTAGTGCCCAGCCAGCTGAGCCACACATCGGTGGTTCATAATATATATCTTTACAATTATACATAAGCTAACCAAGAAAAAGAATACAACACAAAGGGGCCTACAAACAAAAACACATATCAACTCTCATTTATTTTTTTTCCCTATTGGGAAAGAAATCACATCTCAATTGTCAATAACCGAACAACCTTGAAACTACATTAAGCACCAACAGGTAGTGTTGTGAGAATCTGTAATGATCTGAACCTTTGAAAGTATTTTATTTTCCCAGTTATAATATATGAATGAATTATTGGAATTATC
>JAUPMG010000001.1:21067996-21091577 GCA_031762675.1 Pachysandra terminalis
TTCGTAACCCTGAAACAACAGTGAGTAAAGGCACTGAAAGAGAAAGAGAGAAATCTTCAAACCTGTGAGGTTTTACTACTCTGTGACTGCATTCACTCATCTTCCTCAGTTATTGCAATCCCTCTTTCCTTCTACCCCTTCTCTTTGTCTTCTCCACATGTCAAGATTGACAAGGAACACTCTTGACAGAACGGCTGCACGACGGTTTAGGCTGTCTTGGGACAGACATCCTACCTTACTCTCTGATTGATGATTGTAATTGGTTTCTTTTGATATATTTAAGATGTTACAAATCCGTTGTCACCAATATCATTAATAATGTTTTAGTATAGCCATTGACTAACCTACTTTGTTTTTTGGAAAGCCAAATTGTGCTAATAAGATATGAAGCTACAAGCTTAGATACAGGCCATAATAGTTGATCAAACAAGGAACCCATTTAGGTCTGATGTGGTTGACCAATGGGATGAGGGAGTGTCACATGTCCCACCACAACCAAGTAATATTCCCATCAACAATGTGATATTGTACAAACAAATTGACTTTGTCTCTAGCTAGAAAGATTTTCCTCCAAGACCAAGAGCATCTCCCAGGAATTTTGATTGCCAAAAATTCGTTTCCACTTATAAGATGATTGTAGAACCATCTAACCCAGATTGAATCTCTTGCTACAGTTTGAAGACAACCACTTGATTCCAATCTATGATATTGACAACACCAAGATCACCCTCTTGTTTTGTGAGACAAATATTTTATTTTTGAAAGGTAAGAATAGTATTAGAAAGAGGTGAACGAAGAATGTGCAATGAAATCCAACTGAACTACTTGGACAAAGTAAAAAAAAAGGCTAATATTTAGAGCTCTTGAGACTAGAGTTTTTGGAAATATGAAGATTACTAGTGAGGTAGGCTAACAGATTTGAGTTTTCAAATATTTATAGAAATCATAATTCTGCAATACAAGAGTAATAAATAGTAGTTTGGAAATTATATTGCTAAGAATTGCTAGTAACAGTATAACTGGAAGAACAAGTGGAAATTGAACAAGAAACAAAGAGAAGCAACTATATTCAATATACAAAACCGGAACCATAGAAAAGAATATACCAAAGTGGGGGAAAAAAAGAGATAGAAAACTTGAAGTATTAATGAAGATCCACCATCAGCTTCAAAGTTGGTAAGACCTACCTGCAAGTTGTTACCTTGATCTTAACGACTTAGAAGCATTGATAGGCAAAAAACATGAAGAAATTAAAACCTACTGGTTTCTAGCTCACAAAAAGTTGATGAACAAGAATCATAAATCAAGTGTCAACAAATTTGCAATGGAGCAATTGATGTCTAAACAAAGAAGATTTAAAAAAATTTATGAGCCCCATTGTATGAAAGAATGAAGCTAAAACAATTATAAAGCTTTCAAAACCAGTTGAGAACATAAAAGACCATAGAAAGTCCATCCTTAGCTGCCAATGCCCAGAAATTTCTCACAGATTATAGGAGAAAACTACTTGGAGCAGGTCACTGATGAAAGGGAATGAAGCTTTCTTCATTTTTTTTTTTTTCTTTTTTGATAGATGAATGGGCATTGCAATCAATACACTGGAGCAAATCATAAGATCTTCATCAGTTATACCATACATGGAAAGATGAAAGTGATAAATACCTTTTTTCTCAGCAGCATGAGAGTCTTCTTCTCATTGGTATGTCTCAGCATCATTCACAAACAAGCTAGAATCTAAGAGAAACAGCTCACGACCACTGGCATGGATTGGGAAATACAGGAATGTTAAACAGACTATATATAACAAACCGTATGTAAACCTCCCAAAATGGATAGAAGAAGAAGGGGACATATAAATAAAAGGGAACGTACTTCATGCGGTTATTTTTAGCCCTATTTGCTTGTTGTGCAGCCAAGCCAGCATCTCTTTCTTCCATCTTTTTCTTCTTCCATTGCATGAACAACTCAGGAGTCATTGGTGATGGTCGTTACTTTTGAACGCCGAGGCAAAATGCATATATCTAATTATATGAGACTGGGTGGAGTATAGACAGCCTAGAAACTTAGTAGAAACTTATCAACTTGGGGTTCGATGAAGATGAAGACCAAGGAAAACCTCCTTTGGAACCTTTGCCCAATCGAAATTGTTTGGATGCTGTGGAATGACAGGAATAGGAGATAATTCAAGGGCAAAGAGTTGAGGGTAGAGTATGTGTGGAAAAGTGTTTTGTCTTTGCTATTTTGTTGTGCTTCTGTTCTTCTTGATTTTAAAGGAGTTTCTCTTGATGGATTTGTTGACAATTTGGATGTTTTTATGAAGTTTAACTACCTTGGGATAACAGTTGTAAAAGGTAGAAAGTTCTAAATTAATTCCAGAAAGTAATTCTGATAATCACCTGATTTTCGATTTCTTCCTCAATCAGTATCTTTTCGGTCTCTTCCTCTAATAGTGCCTTCATTTGAGATTTTAATACATAACATGGAGGAAGAGCATGTCTATAATGGCAGTCTTTACCTCCATTTGGGCACACCTAGAACCAATATTGTTTCTTCTCCATTGCTTCCAAAAAGTATTTGCATACCTATGTTCACAAGCAATATATGAATAACAATGGGTGCCCTACAAAAGGAGCCATTTGGGCACACCCAGAACCAGCCGTATTGTTTCTTCTCCACTGCTTCCAAAAAGTATTTGCATACCTATATGTCCACAAGCAATATATGAATAACAATGGGCACCCAGAACCATCCGTATTGTTTCTTCTCCACTGCTTCCAAAAAGTATTTGCATACCTATATGTCCACAAGCAATATATGAACAACAATGGGTGTCCTACAAAAGGAGCCATGACATAAGATGAATTTTTGGATAATTACTAGTTGATTTGTATCCTTTGTGTTTGTGTTGTGTGTGTGTGAGAGAGAGAGAGAGAAGAAAGGGGAAGTCCCATGGACATAAGCCCCACTCCACCCAACAACAATATAAAATATACACACATACTCGTCCGTCTATATATATTAGTCACATAATAAATACAAGTAGTTTCCCATGAATAATAACCAACCAGACTCGCTTCCTACATCGATATATTGCAGCATCAAACTAGCATTATAATGAGTTGGTTAGGAGTCTGTTTTTCCCCACCAATGTTCAAGCTCAAACCAGTCAATAAAGTGCCATTCCAGGTAATTTTATCACATAATAAACTTGCTTCATCTGGACACTGACTAGTGTCTGCCAGGCACAGAACGCTCTTGCATGCCAAGTTAGAAAGATCCATGGTTTCAGCAAAATCAAAACCCAAATGAACCAGTATTCATGCCAAAGAACCATACATATCTATAATGCATGTATACACGTCTTATCTAGCCAGTCAAGGACCCTCAATAGTTTGATTGCAAGTTTTCTTGAATTCCACATTTCATAACAAACAATTTGAATTGATTGTTACAGAGGAACAAAAGACCAAGAAAAAAAAGTTTAAACCTCCAACTAGTTTTCCCACACTGTAACATATGAACTTGTTAAACACCACTTACTCTAAAAGCCCAAGTTGTTAGACAATGGCACAACCATGCATATCAAATGGTTCAACACCTCGTATGTCGGGTTTTGCATGGGAATAACACGTCCATGGGATAATACAAGGCACCGAGGCAAACACACAACATAACACACCAACAAGGGAACAACATATCCATGGGAGAATAAACCTCAAACATATATACCCCCGGGATTCGAACACTCAACCTCCCACTCTGATACCATGTTAAACACTACTTACTCTAAAAGCTCAAGCTGTTTGAGAATGGCACAACAATGTATATCAAACGGTTGAACAAAGCTTACCATGTAAAAATAAACCATCAACTTACAAATTATTCATTTCAGAGTACATGTCAAAAGCCAACTCAATCTAAAAATTGGCATAAAGGCAGATAACAATGCACAGAAAAGAGATAGGAAGAAAGCATACAATCTCAGTTGGTTTATTCTGGTTATACTCTTTCCTCTTCGATTCCACGATCTTCTCAAGTTTGTCTTGATCCCAGTCCTCCATGGTTTCTTATAGAAAACACCAAACAAACGTCAGAATCAAATAACAGAGGCCACAAAACAATAAGTGAAAACAAATAAGATGTCTATAATATCACCTTCATCGCGTTTATCACTGTAAAGATCAATTCGGTGGCTGACGATCCAGTGATATTGACAGTAGTTCGGGTCATCTACCCATCCTGCCTCTTCACGCCGTTTTGAAGTCAGAAGTTCGATTAGCTTGAGCTTAAGGAGTTTATCCAGTATGTCTGGAACATCAAAGTCAGGAAACAAGTTTAGCTTCTCCGCAAGCTCCTTCAATGTCGGTCTCACTCTTTCTTGGAATTGAAAGTGATCATATTTTGCGTTTTTACCCGAGATCTTCGTTGGGGCAATTCTTGACGACGAGATAGTAATTGCCATAACCTCTTTTCCCTTAGAGGGCTTCCAATCCTTCTTTACTTCATTCTTTGAGTCTTTATTTTCGCGTGGATCGCTTGGTATATGGCTCTCATGTCTTGCAATTTGAATCTCCAAGTCATAGGCTCTTGTTGCAAGTTCTTCGAAAGTATGGGGCATATTACCTTGAAGGATGTACAACAATTCCCAATTCATCCCTTGGACACACATGTCTATTGGGGAAGCTTCACCAATAGACTCCTTGCAGTTAAGGAAACAATTTCTCCACCAATTGATGAAGTCAATGATGGTCTCGTCCTTTCTTTGCTTTGTATCGGCGAGTTTTGGGAGACTCACAGTGCGACGAGTACTATAGAATCGAGTGAGAACTCTCGTTCAAGCTGGTCCCACCTGTCAATAGAATCGACTTTGAGATCAGTGTACCGGTAGAGCGCGAAACTTTTAAGAGAGCGAACGAACTGCTTCACCATCAAGTCACCATATGTACCAGCATTGTTGCAAGTCTCGATGAAGTGAGCAACATGTTGCTTAGGGTTTCCCTTTCCATCAAACTGTTGGAATTTTAGGGGTTGATAACCCATCGGCATGCACATTTCTTCAATGCGCTGAGTGTATGGTTTAGCATATACCAAGGAGGATTGAGGCAATTCACCATACTGAGCTCGTATCATATCTGCGATCATGTGTTGCAGTTGTTGAACAGAAAAAGAAGCGACCAATGTTTCAATCGTGTCAAGTGTCACATTTTGCATGACCGCTCACTCGCGATGCTTTTGTTTATGTTGTTACTCCATATGATCAGGGGTCACTTGTGGAGTGAACCCTGTAGGTTTTGCAGGACCATGACTAGACTTGGCTGGTTGGTTCTGCAACTTAAGTCGGCTCATGAGGGATGCAATTGAATGTTTATCTCCGCGAGTAAGAGCGTTAGCTTTTCAATGGAATCAACCATCTGTAGAAGACGATCATCTGTTACATTGGCTTCGACCACCATTACTAGCATAATCGTGTTTGCAGTAGAATGAGAAGAATCTTGTTTGAGTAATGGAGGTCTCAGAATAAGATCCGGCCCTTGACCCGGTGCTAGATTCTGCGTTCGAAGAGGAATATCCGGTTCCTTCATTCACATTTTGGGAAGAGGAAGGGAGAGGGGCATCCTCTTTGACAAAACGCCTTTCTTTGTGTTTTTTGTGGAGCGATGCTCCAATGGTGGTACCAATCGAGATTCCCTAGACATAGTCCTGGACTGTGTTGCTGTGTGTTCCAAACAATGGTACCAAAGGGCTTGCTGGATGGAGGATCAACGGTTTACTTGGCTGCCATTTTTTTTTTGTTGTGATTATCGTCAACGCAAAAGATGAGAGGAAGAGTCCCACCAGGTGTGCTAGAAATTTGTCGACGTGTATTTTATTCAACACAAAATCTTAGGACAAATTACAAGATAGTCATTTCTTGATAAAAATAAAGGAATTTGACTCTTTTGATGGTGGTCGATCACGTGAGCGTCCTTTAATTAATGAGTGCTTTGATGAAGACAAGGGCCAGATGGCGTGATTCTCAAACTGCAGGATGGGTGTAGGTGTCCTTCACTCCAAGCTTTGCGTGTAATCGGTTGTGAAGATTTTCTCCTTAAGAAGAGCCTTTGTGATAGCATATTCTTTCTTTGTAGAGATGACTGTGAGAGACTAACTATTTGCAAAGAGTTCTACTCCAAGGCTTTAAGGCTTCAACAGTTCTTCTCATTGGCTTATTATGGGCCTTCAAGGATGCAGGTCTTAAGGGTGTCAGAGCAGTAGGGCTTCAATATCTCTTCTCCTTGGCTTCTTCCTTTGGCAGTAGCACTTCTTCTTGGCTTCTGTCATTTTGTTTGATGATTTCTCTGGGCAGCAACACTTCTTCTCTTTGGTGTAATTCTCAACTACTTACAAATAATTATCATAATTTAAAGATAATTAAAAATTAAGTAGATAACTCTTTATGGGACCCATTTGAGAGCAACTCACGTAGGATTCTTCTCTCTTTTTACTTAAGTCAAAAGTTTATATTTATCTTTTAGAACTTTATTCTTAGTGGGATCCACTTCTTGAGATCATGCCATAGCACGTGGCGATTTTATATCTCCAATATTTATGTTCCTACAACTAGATTTTGTCATATCTATCAATGACAGTATCATTTTTTTTAACGTTTTTTAAGTTCTACGTATAAAAAGACAGAGGTTAGTTTTAGCTTAACCATTTATATCAAGTGTCAAATGTTTTTAAGATTGAAATTTGGTATGTGACTCGTGTTAAGCAAATGCACACGCGGAGAAGTGGCTTCCATGTGAGATACCTATCGCAATAGATATCTCTTTCTGTGGCATTGAACAAGTAAATCCGAGATACAAACTTACTCCATACTCATATCTAGGGTGTCCAATGGGCCTTATCGTGTCGTGCCATGCCTTGGACCCCCAAACCTATCACATCACGAAACATGATTATTATCATCGTGCTGTACCGGGCCATGGGCCATGAACCCAGGACCCGACACAACACTATAAACTTAGTGTGCTAGGGTGGGCCGGCACGCACTACCCGGCCAATTTGTACATCCCTACTTATTATCAATTATCATTGCCAGTTTTTTCTTAAGGTTTGGTTTCCCAGAAATGACATTGAGACGGGTTGCTGTTAACCCGCCCCGTCATGCCCCTAATGTTTAGGGACTTAGGGAACAGCCATACAGGGCGTATAAGCTATATTCCTATAAGGAGCGGGTTAAGGTTCGTCAAAATCCATACGAAACCCGCCCCGTTGCAGTTCCCGATGTTTCCCTCCAAACAAACAGCAATAAGACCAGCCTTTGAAATCCAATCCAATCCTCTCCCAAAACCTATAAAACCCCCAAACTCCACAGACAGAGAAACAGAAGAACGGTTGGCGAAGAATGAGAGAGCTAGTAGTTATCGTTGGCTCTTCCGTTCTTCTTCTTCCTTCTCCTCCTCCAAACCAAACTCCATCTCACCATTTCACCACCAAGCACAACAAACCCTCACTCTTCAATCCCACCAAGCACTCTCCCGCCAAGTTATCATGTTTCCCTCTCGATTCCACCACCACCACCACCACCACCATCTCTCGGCCTCCTCTGCTCATGAACGTTCGCTGGAACCTGAATCGACGCTATGAATCCCATCTCAAGTACTACGCCAACCTCGCTTCGAAGCTCGCTGAAGATGGCAGGCTCGAAGATTTCTTGATCATGGCCGAGAGCGTCCTCGCATCAGGAGTGGAGCCTTCGAAGTTCACTGACTCGTTGAGCATCAAGACTGTGTCGTCGGGGATTTCCGAGGTTATTCGGAAGGGGAAGTTGGAGACTGTAATTAGGTTTTTGAGTAAGGTTGAGAAGTTAGGGATTTGTGCGGCGAAGCTTTTTGATGGTTCGGCAAAGAAATTGCTTGGTGGACAATGTCGCCGGCTTGTGGATGTGGCTGAATTGGAGCAAGTCGTTGATATGATGGAAGTTTTTGCAGGTATTATAAAAGATTGTTCACTCTTAATAAATTTTTTTTTTTCCACTATTGATTTGGCTCATTTGTTTGAAGTTTGTGTAGATGAAACTATAAATCTTCGTTTTGGTCAATAAAGAATTCTGTGGTTGAAATGATTTTATACTAATCGAACAGTGAAACACGATTATCTGGACTCAATGTTAACCGATTAGTCTGTTTTTAATTATAATGATTGTCCACTGTTAGTAAATTTCTTTTTTTTTTCCATTTTTCCTCTATAGATTTGTCTCATTTGTTTGAAGTTTGTGTAGATGAAACTATAAATCTTCGTTTTGGTCAATGAATTATTTTGTGGTTGAAATGATTTTATCCTAATTGAACAGTGAAACATGATTATCTGGATTCAATGTTAACCGATTAGTCTGTTTCTATGCATAAATGTTACCAGTTCTTAGAATACGAGGTCATTGAGAGGAAATGAGTTTAATCAAAATTTATGGCAGAAAAGAAGTTTGCCCCTTTTATTCTTCTTGGTCATTTTTTTGGATGGAAATTTAAATGGTTCATCATATTAATAATTAGCCCACCGAGCAAAATCGTATGGTTTGGCAAACATTCAATAGGTTGATTTCTAAATCTTTCAGAGTATTGTGCAAACTTTGCCTTCACAATATGCATTGTGGATTGAAATCCTCCATTCTTGGTTATGCATTTCACGGTGGAGTAGAATCATGTTAGAATCTAGCTCATTGTTGTCCCTGAGAGTCAAGAACATTTTTGCACGAACTTCGACTTTAAAATACCTATGCCCTCTTCCATGTAATCAACAAATCAACTCTAAGGCCTTACAATTCCTGAGATATTTAATCTACTGTCCTACTTTGCTGCTCGTATCACCTCATCGTCTCTCCCTCTCCCCCCTCCCCCATCTCAATCTTTTTGTGTGTGTGCTTGTATGATATTAGTACTACTCGATAACGTTAAGGAACATAATATACATGATTTTCTCAGGTCAGCATTTCTAGATTATCAGTATCATGCTGGTTGAAGCTCAAAGCAGTTTAGCTTATTAATGTTTAAAGAATAAAGCTCAACTCTTTCCTATATATGTTACTTTGTTAAGTGTTATCTATCTTATTTTACTTCACAAATGAATGTTTTAGTTTTCACAAAATATGGATATATTTTAGTGGTAATGTGGAAGATAGTGTTTGATGGATTACCCATATTCTTTTCTTGGTTTAGGTTTCCATTTCTCAATTAAAGAACTCGTGGATCCCATTCACGTTTTAAAATTGTGTGTTGAGAAACGCAATCCAAATATGGCCATAAGGTATGGCTAATAGTCTTCTGGTAAGTTGATTTGTAGATTTTCTTTTACAATATGTCCCTTTCAAGGTCATTGACATGAATTTTTAAAGTGTGTTTTTATCCCTTCTTTTGCACCAGGTTCAACATTTTACTTTTGAGTTTTTCTTTCTTATATGGTGTAGTAACTATGACAATGCCTGGTATCTTACCATGCCAACTTTGTTCATTCCTTATTATGCAATATATTGTGTAGTTATTGTCATTGAGAAATTAGTTGGAAGCTAAAACATCGCATGCTAATGTGAATTGTGGGTTTGTTTTGTTTCATTATAAATTCTTTAATCACGAATTCACGATTCATTAGAGTCTTGGTTTGGCCTCAGATTGTTTATGGCCAGGTCTCTTGCTAGTGGGAACTTGTATTGATAAACCTTTAAAGTGGAATCATTTAATATAAATAATGATTATTAGAATGGACAAAATCAGCTGGAGGATGAGCAATAGTTGTGCAAGAAGGTTATGTCAAAGTCTCTAGCTGATTTTGTTGATGTTTTGTAAAACTATCTTGAAGTTGCAGGTTTAATGTGCAACAAGGTTGAGTCAAGGTCTCTAGTTAAGTTTGTTGATGTTTTGTGAAACAATCACGAAGTTGTAGGTTCAATCCAGTTAAACTGTCAAAACATTGTCCAACAGGTGGTGGATAGGTGATCATAACAAAGGGCAACGTGGCTAAAACTTGTATGTTCAGGGAATTGAACGAAAGCACTAATGTTATTTGGTCACAAGTGTGACCGTGGTGAAGAGTAAGCGTTGATAGGCTAATGAAATGGCTTGCTGCACTAGAAGAGTGGGTAAAGAGGTCTTAAGAGAACCTAGAGGTAAAATATAACACCACTGAAAAGACATTATTTTAAATTATTAAAAAGGACATTATTTTTAAACTTGGCCAAGAAATAAAAAACCAAAAAAATTTAAGGGAAATATAGAATTGCACAAAAATAAAGGCAATAGCATGCTAAAGAGAGGGGGGGGGGGGGGTTAAAAACATTCATATGATATCCTATTAAATACATCAACAAAATGCCTTATCCTAACTACTAGGGATCGGCAATAAGAATCTTGTTTCTTCGTCCCAATCTGTCAAAAACCATAGCTTCAGTTAGATTACTGGTATCCAACTCCTTTCTGATTGACTCCATCTAGGTTTTTTTTCGTCTTCCTATCGCTCTCTTAGATCCTTCAGCAATTATTCCCTCACATCTTCTTACAATTGCTTCCCTGGGTCTTCGCATTTTATATCTCATATGAAATCCTATACACTAGCCTAACTAAGGGTAAGAAATATGTTTATAGACTTTCAAGACTTAGAGAGAAGACGGGATCTTGCTATAGTTAGATGCATTAAAATTGACGATTTAAGAGCCTTAGTAAAGGATGTAAAGATAAAGGAAACATGAAGAGAGTACTTTCAAGGATTATTTGATGGTGAAGTTTTTGGAAAACTCTAGATTAAATGGAAATGTGAGGATTAGGAAGACAGGAGAATATTACTATGTTTGTAGGATTAGTGTTATAGAAGTGAAAGATTTAGTTTCAGGACCAGATAGTATTCAAATTGGATATATTATGGTTGACCAAAACATTGGTAGAATTTTGATGACTAATGAAATGACAAATGCTTTGAGGTGAAGACCTGTAGTACGAGTACCTGTATATAGAACAAGCTATCATTTAATTAAGTTCACAAGTCACATCATAAAATTATGGGAAAAGTGTGGGGAAAAGCTTAAGCAAAATGACCCGAGTGTGAGAAATCAGTTTGGCTTTATGCGAGAAAGTTATACATTGTGGCTATCTTTTTCACTTAGATAATTAGTATAGGTTTAGAAAAAGAGGAAGAGACCTTCATATGATTTTTGTGGATATAGAGAAAGTATATGATAGAGTACTTATTATTACTTATTAGAGATTTATTCTGGTTCGTTTTTAGGCAAGAAAGGACATTGATATGGTTAAGGAAATGCGTGGGAGAGTGCTAACTAGTGAGAACAATTTGCAATGTGACGAATGAGTTTCCAATAATGATAGATTTTTATTAGGACTTAGCTATGAGTCCTTATCTTTTTGCTTTGATTATGAATGGATTGTTAGCTTCTATTCAAGAGTAGATGCCTTGATATATATTATTTGCAGATGAAATGGTTTTGGTGGACCAAAGTAGGAGTAAATGCAAAGCTAGAATATAAAGAGATACCTTTGAACCAAAAGATCTCAAGATAAGTCAAGACTAAGTATACGGAGTGTAACTAGAGCATAAATGGTAATAGGGAATCAGGGTAAAGCACTAGAAAGAACAGAGAACCAGGGGATTTTCTAAAGTAACTCCTTTTGTTATGATGGATATTATCCATAAAGAGTGGGGATATTGATTAGGATGTCGCACATAGAATTATAACTGGATGGATTATGTGGAAAGGGATTTTAAAATGCTACGTGATCGACATATTCCACTCAAGCTAAAATGCCAAGTTTTTCAGAGCTATTAGGCTTGCTATGATGTATAAGCGTACTGTTGGATAGAAAAGTATCGTATTCATAGAATGAGTGTTTTTGATATGAGGATATGTAGAAAGATTAGGAAAGATAAGGTAAGGAATGACCATACACGAATCCATTGGAGTAGCCTTAATAGGAGACTGAGATAGAGGAAAGTAGGTTAAGATGGTTGGGGCCTTTGGGCCTGTTAAAGAAAGACCTAGAGAGGCACCTTTGAGAAGGGGCAAGGAGGGTGCATATTGAAAGATCTAAAAGGACAGGATGAAGACCTGGAAAGACCTGAATGGTGTCAATTAAAAATGATTTAAATACACATAATCTGATTGTAGATATTGTTTTTGACAGATTGGCCAACTAGTGGGAATAAGGTATTTTGTTGTTGTTGTTGTAGACTTGTACACAAATACAATGAGACAGTTTTGGTTCATACTTATCCGTAAAGTGAAGCATGAAATTCAATAACTCCTAGCTTTTCTCCCATAGAAAGCTCCTTGCTTTTTCAACAAATAGAATATTTTAATAGCTTGTACTTAGAGCTTGAGCAACTCTTCCAATTGTTGTTAACAATGTCTTTTTCTCTAAAATTGCACAGAATTAATACATGTGGCAATTTGACTGTCACAAATATGC
Organism: Pachysandra terminalis; assembly: GCA_031762675.1. Lineage (NCBI taxonomy): Eukaryota > Viridiplantae > Streptophyta > Magnoliopsida > Buxales > Buxaceae > Pachysandra > Pachysandra terminalis. Next base: position 21,080,449 of record JAUPMG010000001.1, read on the forward strand.
TTAACGGCCATGAAAAGAGATTTTAGATCCACAAGTATGCCAATCATGTAACCAACACCAATACTGAGCACCCAAACTGTATGTTGCTCTTGATTCCCTGATATGTTCAATTTCTATCAAGCAATACAAGATATGGGTGGGTCATTATTTGCATAGGCTGGGATGGTGATCTCTAGAAAATCTGTGACCTAGAAGCATATCTGCTCATTTTCTGATGCATATCCAATTTCTTTTACCTAGACGCACATCAACTGTTTTGAGGAATGATTTGTATGACTATCAAAACTTCCATATCTGCTCATTTTTTTCCTGTGTTAGCCTCCATTGAATGCTTTCACTATCTTGTTTTGCAGGTATGCATGTATTTTTCCACATGCACACACTTTATATGGTTCTATCATTCGTGAATTTGGAAAACAACGAGACTTGGTATCTGCTTTGGCTGCATATGAAGCATCCAAGTGCAAATCTGATGGTCCTCCTAATATGTATGCCTGCCGCACTATAATTGATGTTTGTGGTCTTTGTGGTGACTACATAAAGTCTAGGTACATCTATGAGGTAATTGCCTAGACTTTCCTTAGATATCTTGAGAACTTTCATTGTTGATGCTTCTTTTTTTGTTGATTCCTTGCGGACATAATCCATGCATAGACTTCAATACACTAAGGCATGAGATTGTCGTGCATATGTGTAACTTGTACATTGCATGCTTGAATGTTTTTGTTTGATCATGTAGTTGTTTTGACTTCCTGCTACATGTAATGTTTCGCTTTTGCATATGCATGGCTGCATAAACATTTACATGTGGATGTTTATTGTTTTATGGTTGAAGTGGGTGTACATGAGTCTTATCATTTAGTGGATTCCTATCTAGTATTGGGTCATATGGATTTGAATCTGTTGGCAAGCATAAAAAGTAACTATGCATTGGGTTTTCGTATTCATTTTTATCATTTATTTTAACATTTCAAAGTTCTTTGAGGCCTTGAAAAGTTTGGGGGTACTGTGCGATGGTAAAAAAATATATTAGAATTTTATTGTTATTGGAGTAACAAATTGTCAGGTCAATATGAGAAGCAAAGATTTTAAACATAAACTTGCAATTGATTGGATGAAGCAAAGGGTGCTACTGCCAAAATAGGAAACCCCCTTAACTGATACGAAGAAAAGTGTTTATATGGTTTGATTCTTCTTCAAGGTGATGTGTTCATCTCTTCCATGCAGGCAATATGCTTTAGAACTTACCAATTCTTACATCGTGGTTTTGAGCACTGGCTCTTGAAATTTCGAAGGGAAGATCCAAATTATAGCTATATGGCTTGTGTCGTTTTGCTCATGAAATTTGCAGTTTCCCTTCACTCCGTGTGTGTGTGTTTGTGTGTGTGCGTCTCTCTCTCTCTCTCTCCCCCCTCATTTTATCTGACATATCTTTGTGCCTTAAAATGAATAATCGCATACTGTTTCTGATGTTGCCAAAAACTTCATCCTACCAATTGTTTGAAATTTTCTTTAATATCTAATATCATTGCAGGAGTTGCTTGCTCAGAAGGTCACTCCAAATACTTACGTTTTCAACAGTCTCATGAATGTGAATGCCCATGATTTAAGCTACACCTTGCATGTTTACAAGCATATGCAAGTAATGCTCTCTAACCCCCTATTTTATTTTTTAATATCTTTCTCCTTTATTGGTGGCCCTTAAAGTAGCTATACTTCTTCTAGGTACACATTCAGTTTCCCTTTTCTAAATCGGTATTATTTTACCGATGGTTGATTTTTCATATATATGTTGTTTATTGAAAGAACAGTATGTCATCTATCTGAAGTTAATAAAACATGAGTTACATGATAATATGTTGTTGTTTTTTGTGGCGTAATATGATAAGGGTTCCATTGCTTTTTCTGTTTCCCTTTTCAATGTTTGTTGATGAATTCTTTGCTAATTTTATTGGTTATGTTGTCGGCTCATAGCTTTGCTAATTTCAACGTAAATCTTACCTACCGTGAAAAATTGTAAAGAAAATTAGCAGACACAAAACGCAGCGATATTTCCGTGGTTTGGCAATATGCCTATGTTCATGGAGGAGACAAAATTGATTTCACTGCTGCTAAGACTCAGGGTTATAAAGACTTCTCCCCTCGACTCTTTCACAACCCAAAAATTAAGTCTGTTATAATCCTAAGACTCCCCTAGAGACTACATATAACTAGGTAGTAAAAAAATGCTGAAAGTAACACATGCAACTTCATAGTATTTCTGGCAGTCAGAGAACAGGAAAAAAGTGTATAGTTTAAACCTGACTATCAGTCACCAATAGAATACAAGATAAGTAAACACTAGTTGACCCTTGAAAATTTGAGTTGAAATTTCAGTCAATGAAATGCACAGACAGACACACATATACGCATATATATATTACAGTGCACAATTAGGGTGTGTTATCTTGTGCTTATTTTATTCCAAAAATTGGTTGAATCTTTCATAACTTGTGTGGCAATATGTACTTTTTTTTTTGTAGGCACAATATGTACTTTTTAACCAAACAATATTGTTTACTTCTTTCCATCCACTTGTCCAGAATCTTGGTGTCACTGTAGATATGGCATCCTACAATATACTTTTGAAGGCATGCTGTCTTGCTGGAAGAGTTGATTTGACTCAAGATATATACAGGGAAGTAAAACATTTGGAATCAAAACGGGTGCTGAAAATGGACGTCTTCACATACAGTACAATTATAAAGGTAACTTCTACAATATCAATCTCCATGCTTCCTTGCACTTCTCATTTTTTTCCCATCTAGCCTTATTGGGGCGCTTAGATGGTTCAGGAATACCCAACTATACAATTGGATTGGAACATGGAAACTTCAATACTGAAGGGATGCAACTAGCCGCTAGTGTGCCAGAACTAACATGCATTTATGATAATCCTCTTGCACATTTAACTAGATTCTATATTTCCTTACTTGTTGGTGGAAGATGAGATCCATCTATTCAGGGCTTTTCTTTTACCCTTTTTTTTCCCTGTATCTTGACCGTGTTTTCTTAGAATTTCCAGATCTTTGCAGATGCTAAAATGTGGCATATGGCAATTAAAATAAAAGAAGATATGCTTTCGGCTGGTGTCACTCCTAATATGATTACATGGTCATCATTGATCAGTGCCTGTGCCAATGTGGGTCTTGTAGAGCAAGCAATTCTAGTATTTGAAGAGATGCTTCTAACTGGTTGTGAACCTAATGCACAGTGTTGCAACATCCTTCTTCATGCTTGTGTTGAGGCATGCCAGTATGACAGAGCTTTTCGTATATTTCAGTCATGGAAAAAAAGTGGGCTTCAGAAGGCACATCCTAGGAGAGACGGAAATTCAGATGACCTTCTCAGATTATGTGCAGATCATACAAGTGAAAATCTTATTGCTCCTGTACCAAGCCACATCAATGATCTGTATCACTTAAGCTTTGCTAAGGTGGTTACCTTCACACCCACAACTACAACATATAATATTTTGATGAAGGCTTGCGGCACTGATTACCACCGCGCAAAAGCTTTGATGGATGAGATGAAAACAGCAGGTCTGTCTCCCAATCATATAAGCTGGTCAATATTGATCGACATTTGTGGAGGCTCAGGCAATGTTAAGGGTGCTATGCAGGTCAGTATACTTTCAATATGTTTTTTCAAATTGTGCTAGTGTCATAAAGTTCCAAAATCTGGGAATATACCTTTTAATGACTGTACACTTTGTATTCAATATGTTGTTTCAAATTGTGCTAGTGTCATAAAGTTCCGAAATCTGGTAATATACCATTTAATGACTGTACACTTTATACATTGATAACATGAATTCTATATTTTATGTTCTGTCGTAAATGATTACATTGTTGGAATGATAAAATGACTGTAATGTTGCATGTGGTCTAACTGGGCAAATAAATAATTACATAACAGCTTCATGCAGCCAAAGTTGTTCTGCAAACAACTACCTTTGTAATGTCTTTGAGGAAATTTTTGGCTGCACTTTATTCTGCACTACCATTACTAGGTAGTCAATAACTACTTTCTTAATAGTCCCAGTCAAAAGTCTAATATGTCTTGTTGACCAAGATAATTAGATGATTATAGCTCAATAAAATCTCGGTCATTAATTAAAACAATAAGTTATAGTTCAAGTTCCATCAGCATTAAACTAATTCTTGTATATGTATATATAAAACTGACTCTCTTTGCTGAAGCAAGAATCTTATTAAAATACCCTGAACACAAAATGATAATGGAAAAATTACTATTGAAGTTCCAGAAAAGCTAAAAAGACCAAAATACCTCAACCCTGAAATTTAATCTTTTTAAGCACTGCATTTACCACACAACTGATAAGGTAGCAAAGAGCTGGCTTCCACTGCCTCCTATAACATGAGTTCCCCTTTCATCTCGGAAAATACCATTTCCAGCAGTGCAATCATTGAAGGATCAATTCATTTTTTCATCTTGTAAGGGTTCGTCAATATTTCTCTTTTCCTTGCATTTTCCCACTTTACTAATACATCTGTTTATATGTTTTATGCTTTTTTGTAAACTCTTTCGAGCATTAATCCCAACACACTACCTCTAAAATGTGATGCCAAATGTTAATTCTCAGCGTCTACCTAAATATCCTGATTTCTTTTCTTTGCAACAATAATGAAGTAATCTTGGGTTCATCTCTGACATCCATTATTGATTGGCAGTTTACAATTTTTCTTGTTACTGGGATTTGGACCAGACAATACCCTGCCATATGCTTCAAGTGGACTAATTAATGTTGCATGGTTTTTAGGGGGGGGGTGGTCTGTGCTTAGATTCTTGTGTTTTATAGTACTTCATTTAACAAGTTATTTAGGATTACTTCTTTAATAACTTCTATCTTATTGGTGCAGGCTTTGAGAACTATGCGTGATGCTGGAATTAAACTCGATGTTGTTGCATATACAACAGCCATCAAGGTCCTAGCTGTCTCGCAAACCTTGGTTGCTTTCCCCTATTTGCCGAGCCTTAAAGAGTGATCTTGCTAAGATGCTGTCTCATTTTCTATAACTTTTTTGAATCCTCACAAACTGATATACTTGCTGTTTTGTTACAGGCTTGCGTGGAAAATAAGAATTTGAAGTTAGCATTTTCATTATTTGAAGAAATGAAAAGATATCAAATACAACCGAATTTGGTGAGTTTTCTGGATGGTCTAGTCCTTTCCTATGCCTCGATGCTTTCTTTATATATTTTATTTTTACCTATCTGGGTTTCTCTCACTCACTCTGGTAGATTTATCTATGTTTTTAGAATGAGTTTGGCTTCAGTCTTTTGATACATTGATTAGGTATCTGCTTAATGTGCTATAAAATACAATTGAAATAGAAATCGTAACATGCCTCTGCCAAAAAATCCTTGCATTACTTTGCAAAAGGATCAGAATCTAATGCCCAATATTTCTTTCTTTCTTTTTTCTTTTGAAATAAGAGTAAAGAGTAAATGTAATGGTGTAATTTATTTCCATGTGTATGTGCTATCAAGGTTATCAAAACGCCTAGCGACCCCAGGCGACAGACCTGGCCATCGCCTAGGCGCTCGTCTAGGCAATTGGGCGCTCGCCTAGGCGACAATTTTTTTTAAACAGGGCCAAAAAAACAGAGGCCGAAGAAGCTTTGGGCAGCAAAAATCTGCTGCTCTTGATGAAGAGCATCAGATTATAAAGATCATGAAACTAACAGAAGACTAACAGAAGTCTCAGCACACTTAAAAAAACTAACAGAAGTCTGATATAAAACAGAAAAACACAATGCAGAAAAAAGGAAAAAAAAAAAGGTACAAACAGAGGTCAAAGAGCTTGAGAACGAGTTGTGCCCAAAAAAAGAAAAAAAAAACAGTAACCGCTGCCGGAGATTTGACCAGCGGCAGAAAAAAGAAAAAAAACGCAAAGGCGTTGATCGATCGATCGAGACAAAGAGAGAGAGAGATCAAAAAAATGAGAAAAAACAGAGTTCAAAACGAGAGAGAGATCGGAAAAATGGAAAAAAAAAAAAAAACAGAGTTCCGGATATCGATCGAGACTCTCAATTCGAGAGAGAGGAGACCGGAGAGAGAGATAGAGAGAGAGAGGAGGAGGAGACCGGAGAGAGATTGAGAGAGAGAGAGAGAGAGAGACATACCTGTCGTGATCGAGAGAGGAGACCGGCGGAGGGTTTTTTGGCAGGTCGTGCTCAGCAGTCAGCAACTCTTTCCGGAGAGAGATTGGTTCAAGCCTTTAATTAAAGGCTTCAAGCTCAGCAACTTGTTTTTTTTTTCTTAATACTTAATATTTTAATTAATAATTTTTCTTAATTAATAAAAAAATTAGTAACCGGGCGACCGCCCGGCCTATTTAGGCGACCAGGCGGTAGCGGCCGCCTAATTTTTCAGGTGATCGCCCAGGCGTATTCAGCCTAGGCGGGCGTCGCCTAGGAGCATGGAAAAACGCCTAGCCGCCTAGGTGCTCGCCTTTAATAACTATGTGTGCTATAAAATTTAGATCTAGATGCATTCTCAATTTAAGAAAAGATGGTTTAATCCCTAACGTTGATTTCTTTTTTTTCAGGTGACGTATAATACACTTCTAAGAGCTCGTAGTAAATATGGATCGTTGCATGAAGTACAACAATGTCTGGGTATATATCAGGATATGCGAAAATCAGGGTATTTTAAAACTACAAACAAATTCTTCTTGTTGCTTCGTATAAATTTCAATATACTAGTCGTGTACCCAAGTTTGAGAACACCCTATCTTTTCAAATCAGAAGAAGTTTCCTCAGAAATGTTCTTTCTCCACATTTTATTTCCATCATATATGTTATTCTTCCTTGGAACCATGAGTAAATATCATTTCTGGGAAGAATACTCAATATCAATAGAATTTTCAGAAAAATAATTCTTCACTGATCATGCACACCCATGTTTGTCATAGTTTGTGATTTAAAACACTAATTTTGAGAAACTACATTGTGATTTTCTACTTAATCAAAAACATCTTCATCATGAAAAATTTCCGTATCATCTCAGCAGTTATTTGTATGGATTTTATTTGATTCCTTGTTATTGTGGTTCTATGACTCTTCTCCTCTTACAAATCCAAGCATCTCTAAGTCAACTGCATAAAATTAAGCCGTTAGTCTTTCGTTTCATATTTTGTTTGCCAGCCATAATTTACTAATCAATAAAGAATGTACCTGATGACTTTTATCAAAAGAATGCTGAAACTTGTTGGTTCTGATTTTCGTTTGATTACTTTTTTTAACGTAGACTATCACTGTGATTTCTCGGTATTTGTAGAAGGTTTTTCTATTGATCCTAGAAGCTGTCATCTACATGCTTTGCCGAAGTCACCAAGGAAATCATTAGATCCCAGTTATTTATAGTTGAAAAAGGAAATAACATGGTGAAGTTTTGCAGAATTGGTACCCTGTTTCCTAGTTGTGAAATTTACATTTTAATCATATCTCAATACGTGCAAGTTACACATTGAATTGATTATTTTGGACTTGCTGAATTTTATCATTCTCAAATGGTATCTTTAAATTGTGGTGGAATTTGGTGATTAGCAATTGCTTCTGGTTGTTGTTGTAGAATTTGGTAATTTAGCAATTACTTTTAGTCTATATTTGAACTTGATGTACAAAAGGTAGCTTTTACGATGGACAACCAGCCAGCATTATGAAATGCCAACCCCCGAGCAATCAACCTTGGCCAGATTTTCTCATTTGTATCTTATTCTTATTTGTTTCCCTGGATTGGTAATGAATAAGATTACATCAGAAAGAGTGAAATAAGAAAAGGTACAATGAAGGAAGGAAATATAAGGTACAAAGGCATGAACAGAAAGTAAAGACAGTAGGAATCAAACGGTAGGAGCTCTCTAAAAGCAAGTTAGATTGGCTTCTCTTCCATCAATATACATTTCCACCCTGGACACTCCTTTAACTGGGAGGACTACCTCCTTACTAAAAATATGAATATAGGGAATGATTATTCAATCTCGAGGCAGCATCCTGAATCTTCTTGATAATTTGAGATTATGTCCAAGTGCCTCTCTATATCCCAAACACTGAAACAATAGCATTGTTCATCACTCACCATTGTAAAGAATCCGAGTTTCAGACTTGTAGACCAAATCATCAACTGTTATCCACCATGGAAGTTGTATTACTTACATATCTGAGTAAGATAAAAATAGGGTGTGTAGTGAGACAGTGATAGGGCACTGTGTTGAAATCATATGAAACTACAGCAAAGCTTTTCAAAATACAGAAATTTTAATTAGAGAAATCCACGAGTTGGTATTATTAAATTTTTATGTGCAAATGGATACGCAGAAAGTACATATTTTGAAAAAATCTTGTAGGGATCCATTCCTAATCCCCCACACAGGCACGTGGGTTGTTTTTTTGTGGGGGGGAAACCCCACATTTATCTAGAATTACAAATATGTACTAGCATGTGTAAACAAAACATTCATGTGTTCATGGGATTGCCTTTTTATGTGGCTTCTTTTTATGTCTAAGATCTGCGCACCTACTTGCTTTTGTGTCTGAAATCAGCATCCATGAACCTCTGAATCATAGGCAAAACTATACAGTAATGCCAATGACTCCTGTAAGATATCCGAGAATGTAGATGTTTGTTACTGCTACTGTCTTAAATTGAAGGAGGAAGTGCCTTTTGGTTACTACTTACAGCATGTTTAAGATGAAGAAATTGGCAATTGAGATTTAACAGGAGCAGCAATTTCCTCAAAGGACTTGTATATTGGTTGATACATATTTTCTTCTCCATAATAAATGTCTAATACTTACTACAGGTACAAATCCAATGATTATTTTCTGAAAGAATTAATCGAGGAGTGGTGTGAAGGAGTAATACAGGATAACAATCAGAATCAAAGGTTACTAGCCCCGGGCAATTCTTGCAACAAATATAAAGTAGAGAGATCTCACAGTCTGCTTCTTGAAAAAATTGCAATTCACTTGCAAAAGGATATTTCTGAGAGCCTAGCAATTGATCTTCGGGGGCTTTCAAAGGTACAGCTGATAACAGTGTGTATGACATAGAACGCTGTTTGCATGGTTACATTTAATATCAGTTTTAGTTATGGGTTACTGGTTATGGCTATGTTTCAAAGCTGTGGGGCAAGGTATTCTTCTAGGTTTCGGACTTGGTTGACCTCAACCCCAAAAACTTATTGTTCAATGATTACATTAACCATCTTTTATGATCTTGTTCAGTTCACCAACTTCTGTAGAGGCCCACTGAGAAAACCTATCATATGATATGTTGTGGTGAAATGTGACATAAAAGTCTGGCCAAATGGTAAAGCTGTGTGGCAGAAACCTAGCAGTGATTGAAGGGGGAAGCATCCCACTTGGTCCTGGTCATTGATCAAGGGACCTGGTTGTTGAAAACAGTTTTCCCATTGAGCTCCACTCTGTTTGTCTCATGTAGCTTCACTTGATCTATCAATCTATCTATTATCTGTGTGTTCTGGATGGTCCATTACCATGTTGCACATGATGGGTTGTCTCATGGGGCCTAAACCAAATTCAAATGTTGGTAAACATTATAACTTCAAAAACAAGTGAACAGTAATGCAATCATACATAATCACATACACATGCATGCGAGCATACATTATATATATATGGATGTTCATGCACAAACACGCTCATTCATACACACATATACACACACACATACACAAACACACACACGCAATATATAATTATTGAGTGTGTATGTAGCAATCAATCAACCATCTCTGTCTTCGTTCACCTAGTTGGGTAGCTGACATGAATTTTACTCGTTCATCCATTCTCTCAAAATCCATATCTTCAAGTTGACATTTTTTTGTCTTTTTTGTTCCTTTTCTTTTCTAATCTTTAATCACCAACATCACCATGTCCACAGTTCTCCTTGGCCCGTCCTTTACCCTTTTAGAGCCTTTCATTCATTTACAGCATCTCACAATTTTGGCCTTGTAATTGATCTTCGTTTAATATGGAACCATCTTAGTTGTTTCTCCTTTATTTTGTCCTGGATTGCTACTTATTGATAATACATGTTTGTGTGTGTGTTCATACATATTCATAGATATAGCTGCAATCCAAACACATCGTATGTATGATATAATAAATATATGAATATTTCTTTAGCTGAATATGTTTGGATGTTCCTCTTTTTTTAACACATATAAGCCTTGTTGGATATACATACCCAGGTAAAGCTAAGTTATATACGATGCAGATCCCGTAAGTAGCCATGTTTGTCTTGTGACAGCATGATGAGATTTGGGACATGGGCACTTGGTACAAAGCACCTCACTTATGTATTAGTATGCCGTGAGGATGCATTATACACCCCATAATGGAATGCCAAATGGTGGCACCTCTGCTGTCTTTGGATAAGATAGCTCTGAGCTGGTTGTTAAGGGTGTGCTTGTTCTAGAAAATATCCATAATCTCTCTATTTTCTCTTGCCTCTGGTGAAACTGTTATCATATATATAATTTGTGTGCTAAAATTTTCCACTATGTATATATGAACAGGTTGAAGCTCGGATTATTGTTCTTGCCGTCCTGCAGATGATCAGAGAGAGCTATACACCAGGTATGAATTATGTTCCTTGTCAAGATGCTTTTTTTAATATAGATATTTCATGCTCAAGTCTGGATGTGTTACTGTGCCCTCAACCATGTTTCAGTATTATCTCCATGCTATTTAACAGTTTGGGGCTTGTTCAACCTTCAATAAACATTTATGATGACTAGAAAACCTGACATTATTTTGTTGTTTTGGCTTAAAATTAGGGCATCTCTTAAAATTAAGGTATTAAAAGGACATAATGATTGGGATCCTTGAAAATATCAATGAGTGCTTGCATATTTGTATGGATGCCTCCTTTATCTTACATCTTTAGATGCTGCGACTCATTGAGACATTTTGTATGTCATTAAATTTATAGTGTGGCTACGAGTTTTGAGTTGCTGACAAGATACAGAGGCTGATTATGGTGCAAAATATGCAACAGTTTATCAGTTGTCACCGATAGAAGGATCCCAATTGGGG
>JAUPMG010000001.1:21106789-21121489 GCA_031762675.1 Pachysandra terminalis
ATATAATATAAATATATCATATATATAACATATAATGCATATATATAGACTTAATTTGGTTTAAATCGGCTCGGTTTAGAATTATATATAATAGAATTCAGATTTTGGTTCGGTTTAACGAGGCTTCAACCCAAAACCAAACCGATCTAATTCGGTTTTATAATTTCAAAACCAAAACCGACCAAATATCTAGAAACCCAATCCAAACCAAAACGAAGTCGGTTTGGGTCAGTTCAGTTTCAGGTTTAACTGACCCAAGTTGCACCCCTAATCCCAATGGTTTTTAACGGTTGCCAAAAAATAAGACCACGATTAAATCTTTTAACCTTGCCTTTGCAGCTGGATAAAATGCTGTGTGGCTAAAGGCTTGGTAGGTATCTGGGACTGAAAGTTTGTGGTTGTAGTTGAAAAGAAAAGGCAGTTTTCATCTTGCAAAATCGAAGTAGAAGCATTTGGGTTTGATTTGCAATTACATTGCATTTGTTTGAGATTTTTATTTAGATTACATTCCAATTCCATTAAAAACCAAGGTTGTATGTAGTATGCTTTTTTGGGTTATGGGGCTTTGTGTCTGGTAAGGTTTTCTTTCTCATTCCCTACTAGCTAGAGTGGATAAGATAGCTTGATCAGCATATTAATTGCTTGCAGTTGTGACTAACTGGTCTTCTGAATCTCATCCAAAGAAAGTTGATCCATGTACAGGGCTCATAAGTTTGATATTTATATGCCATCATCTTAGTGATTCAGTGCACCTTTTGATTTTTTTTGCAGGACTTCCAATAAAAAATGATATGATCATCCTCTTGGGAGTCAGGAAAGAAGGTGGAAGTGCCGTCAAGCATGAGTCTGTGGTGCAGGATGCAGTAATCAAACTTCTACAACACGAATTGGAACTCCATGTTATTTTGTCAGGACCTGGAATTACAGTTGAAAGAAATGATATGCGAAGCTCTCTTAGTGCAGAATCGAGTCGGGAAATTTTAGGAAATAATAGGATGTCCTTGGAATTTGAGTCTTCCACCAGGAGACCTGCAGTTTTGCGAAGATTAAAGGTTACAAAGAAGTCATTGTATCATTGGCTACAAAGAAGAGTTGGATCCATTCGAAGGTGAGAATCGGTTTCATGTACAATATCTAATTTTGTTTGTACAAGAAAATATTGTCCATGCATGTTTTATAGTTCTAATTTTTTATTATTACTTTAGAGCAGAATAAATCACTACATTATAATACCTTTCGAGTCCATGTACTGCACAAAAAAATGTAAGTTGTTAACAAGAACTGTAATCTGAAAATTCAGAGTTATTCATCTCTCTCTCTCTCTATATATATATATATATGTGTGTGTGTGTGTGTAGCTGTCCTAGATTGGGTTTTTGAAATAGCACTAAATGATGCATAAATGGTAATCACAATACCTGTATTGTGTTTAAATCATAAATTTAAGGTTTTAACGACGGTTGTGCATAGTGTTTTCATTTCTCCATGAAGTGTTTGTGAATAAAATCACAAAATTTGTTCCATCTATGCAGATGATTTTGCTAATATTTGATTGTTGGTTGAAAGTTTGTGCTTATGGTTCCTGAAATTCCTACAGGGTGTGTTTGGTTAGTTGGAAAAGGATAGAAAAGAAAGTAAAAGAGCACCTTACTTTCCTTTCCATCTTTCTCCTCCATTTTAAGAGGAAAAGTTTGAGTCCACACTTTTCAATGAATCACGCGCACAAATTTCGTTTGGAAAGTTGGTTTTCCTTTCCTTTCCTTTCCTACAGATTCTAGTTAACCAAACACAGCTACAGTGGCTACTGAATGCTGATTCTTGTGATTCTCAACTGTGTGCACTGTTAATATCATCACTAAAAGAAATTTGGTTATGAAAAGGTAGACAACTTTTGCATTTGTGACTGACTATTTCATTGAAGCATTGCCTAAGAATTAGACCTATATTTTTTAGGAGAACAATCTGGAACCAAGTCTGGGTCAGATTATATTTACTGATTTAGACGAAAGTGAAAAGAAAGAAAAAGGTTCATAGTTAGCCTGTATTCCTGTACTAGGCATAAAATATTGGCAATGTTCTTTGATTTTGGGTCCCAGCACTCATTCCAGCCAACGCTTAGGATGAAGGTACAAGTATTTTAGTTTAATTAGGCTGTAAACGAATTGAGCTTGCCCAGCTCGACTCGGGGTTGTAAACCTTGAGCAAGGCTCAGGCTCAAGCTCGGCTCATTAAAAAAATTGGGCCCGAGCCCACCCAAGCTAAGCTAAGCTAAGCTAAGCGTGTTAAGGCAATGAGGCTTTTGTTTTTTAATAGGCTTAGGCTCGGGGTGCAAGCCTAAGTATAGAGCTCCAGCTCGGCTCATACGAGTTGAGCCCGAGTCGAGCTTGTTTGGCTCATTGATCCTAAGTTTAGTATCGCAATTTTTCAAAAACAATTCTACCAAAATTATGACAACTCGAACGATTTTGAAGCCTGGGCCTATGGTGGAGCCTAATCCATTTGGGCTAGGACCTGATCCTAGGATGTGAGGGCCATTGTCCTAAGTGGTACGGTACGTTCACCACTTTACCTCTCTTATTTAGTTATATTAGAATGAGCAGATAAGACATCAATACAAACTGGTAACATAATTTAAATATTAGGTTAGTTAATTTCGACTTCTGTCCAATGTAATCACAAGTGAAAAGGGGTATAAATACAAATATACAATAACATGGAATATAAATACAAAAAGCCCAAACTTTTAACACAACCCCGTGCATTGCACGGGGCATCCACTAGTGGGTTTTTTTTAAAGTCTTCTCCTTATTTGGTTTCCATGTCAAGAAAAACACAAGGGAAGCAAATACGCACACCAAAAAGAGAACAATAGAACTACCGATGTGTGGCTCAACTGGTAACAAGCTGGGCTCTAGTGGGCATCTCCACAAGTAAGTCTGGAGTTCAAATTCCACTAGAAGCACTTGTGGCAAAGGGTTTACCATAAATGCTCCCGCTCCAAACGTGGATTAGTCCCAAACCCAGTGAGGACACCACGTGGTAAGACCCCAAAAAAAAAAAGAGAGAACAATAGTCCAATGAGATCTGAGTCTGATTCTTGAGCTCTCCAAACCACATATTCGAAATAGGAAAAAAGAAAAAAGAAAAAAAAATCTATCCTGTTAAAATACGCCGAAAAAATGTAAGCATCTCACACTTTTAGCCCTTTAATGAACGCCGCCCATTTTAGTCGAAACTGTCGTCTTGTTCTCACAGAGAAGAGCAAGAGTTCGTATTCATGGCGATCTTTTGAATCTCCAGAGAAGAGAAAATGAGGTTACGTAGCGTATTTAGGGTTTATCAGAGCAGAAACAGAGCGCCATTGATGCTCTTTAGATCTGAAACTTCACTTTCGTTCACTCAGCTTCACCATTGATATCTGTTTGCTCCAATTCAAAAAAAACCCTAGAGATTCTCAACAGGTTTTAATGCTTGCAGGTCTTCATTTGGAATCGCGTTTGACATCGATGGTGTTATTCTTCGTGGCCGTACTCCCATTGGAAGCTCGCCGCAGGCTTTAAGAAGATTATACGGAAACTGTGGTAAGAGATTGGATTTCGTATCATTCGTTTGATGACAAGCTCAAACCGGTATATAATTTTATTCTGATCTTATATGAGATGTCTTTGTTTAGCTGATATGAACAATTAATTATCTTTTTAGTCTTAATAGAATGTGATGTGGAAATTCTGCAAATTTGTATTGCATGACCTTTTGACTGTCTACACTCTACATGTGTATTTGATAAATTGAGGAAGCAAATAAGTTTTTAAGTATTCAAACTCACCAGAATATCCCTTGTTGCAGGCACTTTGAAGATTCCGTTCCTGTTCTTGACAAATGGTGAGTGATTTGGGTTATTGTCTTTTGTTCTATCAAGATATATTCATAAGAATTAAGTGCTGTGAACCCTTTCACGAGATGTTTATTACTTGAAGATGCCAAATGTACTCATTTAAAATTTATTTGAGAATTCATTTCAATGGTGTGATTTATAACTTAAACCAGATTGAAGAACAAAATGTACAAAGGTGATATAAGAACTAATATATTCATTTTAAATTTATCTGTTGATGTCATTGTTTCTGCCCTTGCATTGCTGCCATTATTGTTCGTTCTCCTTTTATTTATTTATTTATTTACTATTTCAGTTGCTTTTACTGCACTCTAATGTTTCTATTCTTGTACCATTATGTAGAGGATCATTACCATAATTTGATGGATGGATGACATTACATGTCTTGCATTGTCATTTATGTCTTCATTCATTTGATTTTGCATAAAAATAATGGTAATTGGTGTTGGGATTTTCAATTTCCTGTCTGTAAGATAAGGAATTTGTGATTAAGGTCTATTATAAGCATCTAACTAGTTGCAACTCATAAAATTTTAAATGCACAGATTTTGAACTTATTTGCAATTATTATGTTAATCGTTCAATGTGGCTCTATCGAGATGGTTTGACTGCAATAAAAAGACCTGCTGTGACATTAGTGGGGAGTGACTTGATGTTTGTGGGCGGTTCTAAAACAATAACAACTACTGCAAAGGATGCTTATGATACTGGTAAAGAAAAAAACTTTAAGTTCACAACAAAATCGAAGATATGGCCCTTCATGAACAAGATTTGTCTTTTTGACCCCAAATAGTAAAAAATATATATAAAAAAAAATTTAAAAGAACATTATTGACAATGATAATCATATATATATACACACACATACGAGTGTGTGTGTGTTATATTTATATTCTTTTCCTTTTGTCTTTAGAATGTTTTCCTAGTTCTAGTAAGTAATAGCAAAAAGATGCTTTCATGAAACTGCACCTCACAGTGCAAGGATTAGACCTTTGCACTTGGTTTCGTGACTTCTCTATTTTGTTAGGCTGATAATATTTCCACTCCATTTTGGTTGCTTCACTCCACCTTTCATTTTCTCTAGCAATTGTATTAAATTTATATAAGTAGAAGCAGCTAAAAGTGGAGTGGGAATAGGGATAACTATAACAAATATATGGAGTTGGTGAGAAAAATATGTGAGTATTCATTTTATACCTGAAGATATGGCTCTTGATAGACTGGAATATGATTCTTCCTTCTCAGTTCAAACTGCATCTAGTTAAGAAAAGGAATTGTTCATAATTATAATTCAATCCAATATCTCTATGTTTTGTATGTTTTCTTTCTTTCTTTTGCCTCTGAATGCTTCCTAGATTTAATGATGAAAAGAAAGTTGTTTCTAGGACTACAACTCACTGCTCAAGGATTGGACCTTGTCACACTTTGTTTTGTAATTTCTATATTCTCTTAGGCTAATAATATGGTATCCCAATTTCACTCCCTTTTGGTTGCTTCATTCCATTTTTATTTTCTCCAGAAATTTTATAAATTTGTACTGAGTGGAAGCAGCTAAAAGTGGAGTGAAATAGCCCACCCATAATAGTAGTCTCACAATTTAATGTCTGAAGGTTTCCGTGTTTAAGTTATCTATCTGTCTTTGGGCAATGTTTTATCTATCTCTCTTTTTGGCAGTCTAAAATGCTGTGGTGGTTTACGTACCTTTTGTTGTTGTCATTGTTCAAGGAAGTAAAGCAGTCAAACCACTTTTATTGTTGAGCATTGCATGGGGATCAAATTACTTTATTCCAATAATTTGGATGTGTTCTATCTTCTATGCAATTATTTTCACAATATTTTATGCTCAAGCATCCCATATCTGAATATGTTTCCAAAGAGGTTAATTCAGTTATTCTGTTCCTCCCCTTCATCTCTTTTGGTATTCTATATGCAATTGGGTCATAGTTTTTATACGAGTGCAATATTAGGAGATACTGTACCATAGTTAATTCTTGGACTTTATGATATGTAATTATACAACAGACTAACTGACACTATATATCAATTTTTAATAGGAGGTGGCATACCTGAATCTAGACGAGCCTTTGAGTTAAGTCAACTCTTGGGAGTAAACATTTAACCTTCTCAGGTACCATTTTGAAGGTTTTGAAACTGATACAACTGTTGAAGACGTGGCTACGACATTCTCTGTTTGCTGCATCTGCTGTTTTGAGTGCTTGCACGGCATAGATTTATGTATTGACTATCATTCTGATGCAGGTTGTACAGGGTCATTCCCCTTTTAGAAAGCTGGTGAAGAGGCATGTATGATTGCTTAACTGAATTATGGTACATGCTTAAAATAGTCTGCTTTTGGAATGACATTATGCGGACCTGTTATATACTGTATTTATATTTCTCGATGATAAAGGAGCATCACTTCTATCAGTTAGTAGAATATAAAACCATCTTCATTATCTTGTTTATTGGTCAGTGTCTGTTTTCCTTCTGCAGATTTGAAAATGAACTCATTGTTGCTGTTGGAAAAGGGGAACCTGTAGTTGTGATGTCAGAGTATGGCTTCAAGTAAGGTCTTTGCTTGATTGTATTGATTTGTAGTTTCCTGTTTTGAATTACGCATGCTTGCATATTTGGTATTTGATTTTTAAGTTTCTTGTTGCTAATTATTGATTTTATGTGCAGAAAAGTTCTTTCAATGGATGAGTATGCATCCTTTTTTGATAACATAGATCCTGTATCTCAATATAAAATTTGGACAACTGAGAAGGCATTTGATGAGAACAGGACATCCAAGGACTTGGCCCCAAGATGTGATGTTTACGCAGACGGAGTTCAAGCAGCATTTGTTGTTAGCGATCCTGTTGACTGGGGCAGGGACATTCAGGTTTGCCTCATTTTTTTTTCCCTCGTGGGAAGGCATTTGAGGCCATTTGATGTGCTTTTAAGAGAATAATTTTAGGACAGCTATAATGTTCTTCATAAGTTATTCCTTTTATGATTATCATGTCAATTTTGTGCATCTTTAAGAGATTCTTGATTTATGAAGTTGTGCTAGTGCTTTTGTTCATCATCTTAGCCTAGATTTCCCTGCTCATTATTGGTCTTCCTGCAAAATAAATTGACCTGATTGATCGAATTGGCCATAGGTTCTCTGTGATATTTTAAGAGCGGGGGGCCTTCCTGGAAAGCAAATTGGACATCAGCCACCTTTGTTTTTTGCAGCTGGTGATCTTGAATATCAGGTTGGTTAATATGCTAATGCTTGAGATTTCTGTTGCGGTGGATTTTCAGGTAGGCAGTACATTGGGGTCTTTAATGTTACAGATGGAGAAATGAAAACCTCTATAATTGATTGGTCCCGTCTATGATAACCTTGAATCTTGATACTGAAAGTTGTCCATGGTGATCACAATGATCTGAGTCACTTGAAATTTCCTGAACTTTCCCAAAAAAAAAGAAGGCTATAACTTCAGAATCCAGCAGAGTTGATAGTTGGAGATCATCCGATCACACCAACATTTACCTAAGTGGTCTTACTAGTTTGATTCTTAGTTGCTTGAATTGTCCAACAAAATCACATATGTACTGACTAAATGCTTACTCGATGCAGGCTGCATTTCCTTCAGAACGTCTTGGTATGGGTGCTTTCAGAATTGCGCTAGAAAGCATCTTCAACAGGTAAGGCTAGGGCATGTAATCCTAAATGAAGAATTTGCTGCATTTTAAAAGCTTTTTAATTATTAAGTTTTTTTTTTTCGATTTTGAACCATTTCAAAAATTCTGGCATTTTGAAATTTCAAATTTTTTGACATTTTGAAATTTCAAATAGGTCTAATGCAAAATTTCTGGTATTTTGACAATGTTTTTGACCTGTACTAAAATGGATACCAAAGTCGAAATTTAAAATCTTGAAATGTACTCCTCATCTTTGTATTTATCAAGAAATGCAGTCATGTTATCAACTATGCAGAATTCACCATAATGCCTTGGAGTACACATCTTTCGTGAAACCAACTTTTGCCGACTTCTTATCGTGAAGATCATGCTGTGACTAATGGAGCTGCTTCTTGCAATCCTTTCCAGGCCCTATATATGATTGGTGATAATCCTTCAGTTGACATAAAGGGTGCACGACAGGTTTGTTCGTCATTGGATTTAACCTGTTTTCTTGGATGAAACTTAAATACAGTATTGAAATCAAATGGTTCATTATTTTTTTTTCTTTTTTGTTTTGTTTGATCTATTGAGGATAAATAAGAATGATCTAATGCTTTTCAGACAGGGCATCCTTGGTTTTCTATTTTGACAAGGACGGGGGTTTTCAGGGGAAAGGAAAACCATACAGACTTTCCAGCAGATTTGGTAGGTTGGCGAAGTTCTTTAGATGCACATCAGTTTAGAGCCTACATATGACAATGTGCATTCATGCATATATGAGCTTGAGATTATAATTTCTATTTGAAGAGTGATACTTTAAGTTCCTAAGAGTCTGTTTCACTGAAAATCTCTGAAAAAAATAATTTTCCAGGAACTCAAGGGTTTTCAGCATTTGTTTGACAAAAAATCTCGAACTTTTGGAAAATAATTTGATGGAAACTGGGGAAAATAACATCCCGCATTTTGCATCAGAAGTTTTTTTTCAGACATGCAAGCTTCGCATTCATTTGAGCTTCTTTAGTTTATATTGATGCTCTTTCTTGTCAAGAGTTTTTATTCTTACTTGATGTGCTGTTCTAATTCTACATTGACCTCCACCTTTTAACTGAAAAAAGTTCTTGTTTATTGCTTGTGCAGGTTGTTGACACTGTTGAAGAAGCAGTGGATTATATTTTTCAAAGAGAGTGCATCTCTCTCTCTCTCTCTCTCTTAATTGTAATTCATTTTCACAGGATTTTCAGTTTTTTTTTGTTTTAAGTCGGTAATGGGAGGTAGAAGAATTTTGAAGCAAATTGAGTACCACAATGCTTGGAAGTCATTTTTTTTGGGGTATCAAGTCCTGCCCATCTTGTTACAGTTTTTTTTTTTTTTTTTTCATATTTTGACTGAGAATTTTACTAAAGAGTGTTGGTTACAATTGGAAGATTCTTGATAAGAAAAACCAGCTAAATTTTGAGCAATTGATAAGCAGTTTTTACAGTGACAAAGATTCATGAAAATGCCATACAAGTGGCTCCACAATCTGGCTGAAAACTCAACCTTGAAGACTGAATTACCTCCATTTGTAGTTAAAACAAGTTCGATGCGTCTGTCAACAACATTTATCCCTAGCAAGCTGCCAGCATGCACATATGAACATACAACGACAGATCTTTCCATGTCGCTTAGAATAATCCTTGTTCCTCGAAAGACCCAAGCAAAAGATGGGGTAAAGAAATCAACTTAGATTCTTACAGGAAGTCGAAGAAATTATGGGATACAAGGCTACATGCTCTCTCGATTTGCTGTTTCAGGATTAGACTTTCAGAACCTATTTGTTAAGTCTTATTATAATCCTAGTGCCTTGTTCATTGTAGAGAAATCATCAGATATATGAGCTTCTTCCTGCAAAAGAGTGCAACAATATATTAAATCAATCTGGATAACATACATGGAAGTGAATTCCAGAGATTATACAAAACAAGTCATGGCTGCTTATTGGGAGTAGGTAGATCTCATTCAGTTTTAGGTTTTTTTTTGTGTGTGCGCGTGTGTGGAAGGTAGATCTCATTTAATTGTCTCTAGATGGATATTGTTAAGATTATGCAGTTGAATTCCATGACTGAATGGCTGGAATCAGATTTGAGCTTCTTGGCTCTATCACACAAAAAATAAATGCAAAACTACACTTCACAAAAAAAAAAAAAAAAAAGATAAGCCTTGCACCTCAACCAAGAGTGAAATTTGGGGAAAATCAAAACAGAGAAAGAAAAAGAAAGAATTGAAATGGAATTCCTTGTATTAGTGACTGAAAGACCAGTAAAATGCATATCATGCAGCAGAAAAGATACATACTTACATAACAGTTTCTTTATTGTTATCTGGGCACATTTGAATGCATAGTATTCATATTTCATGGGCAAGTATCAGCACCTTACGTGATTTTTTTATTTTTTTTCATAGTCACCAAGCTATAAGTGGATCATCATTGTGTGGCTCACTATGAGCAACATGCTTTCAAAATATCTTCAATATCTGGATCATCTCCAGCTTCTTTGTCCTGTTAAAAAAAAAAATTTAATAGACAGTCTAGTTTAACTTTCCATTTCTGAGATCATTGTTCACAATTCTAACAAATTGCTCAAAGAATACGTTTAATCAAGGTATCTTGTGTAAACAAGGGATATGCTACTTCTAATATAAACAGACAGCGTAGACAGAATCTAGCGGTTATGGATAAAGACCATAGCCGAGTGTCATCCAGACTCATTTATTTCACTTAGAAAATTGGCATCTTCAACAATCAATCAATTGGTCAACAATACACACACAAACACACATATATGTACCTAATTAGTTGGGGTCAGCAGTAAGAATCTTGTTCCATAATCCAAGCCTACCCATTTTTTCAGTTAATAAGCATTTTTTCAATCCTTCTTCACCAAGTACATCCACTGTCCTCTTTTTTCCCTTCCCTCACCATTTCAGATCCTTCCACTTGCATAAATTCACAATTTCTGACTGGACCATCAATGCTTTTCTTTGAACATGTCTATTCTATATTGAACCATTTGATATACATTGTTGTGCCTTCCTCTAATAGCTTAAGCTTTTAGAGTAAGTGGTTCTTAACATGGTATCAGAGCGGGAGGTCGAGTGTTTGAATCCCGGGGGTATGTGTTTCTGTGTTTATTCTCCCACGGATGTGTTGTTCCCGTGCGGAGCCCGCACGTGCGGGAGGGTATTGAACCATTTGATATACATTGTTGTGCTTTTCTCTAACAGCTTGAGCTTTTAGAGTAATTGGTGCTTAACAACCCTTTTCTTTATCTTATCCTCCATCAGGAACAGCATCTTCAACATCGGTAAAAAAATGGACAGTTAAACTAGAAAAATTGATAGGCATGCTATGCACATAGGTAATCATTAAGCACTTGTACTTTCTTCAATGATGTTAACATTTTTCTTTGATTTTAATGTTCTAGAGATTTTAGAGTATTTTCCTAGTGTTCATAAACAGAGCCAATTGAAAGAATATGAATATTACCAACCTCTAGCTTAAGATTTCATACAAGGCACTTTATGGCATAAGATTTTACAAGTCAAATACTATTCATTGCTGCATGTTTGAAGTCAGCTGAGGAGCTTTTAGTCTATCGATGTGACATAATCATTACAAACACCTTCTCTACTAACTAGGGGTGCAACTCAGTTTGGTTTGGGTCTAGTTGACCTCAACCCAACCCCAAACCGACGTCCTTGAAGATCAACCCAAACCCAACCCACCCAACCCGATTTGAAACCCAAACTATGAAACCCAAACACCAAACTGATTTTATTTTGTAAACCTTAAACCCAACCGAAACTGCAATTTTGGGTTGGTCTGGGTTTGGTTAATTTGGGTTGATAAGCACAATCACAGCTTCGATCATATATTTAGACTTAAACCAACCTGAACAATGTGCAAAAATTTATAACAAGGAACTTATTTAAAAATAACATAAGTTTAAAGGGGTTTTATGAACCCCTAAATTATAAAATTTAAATATATATAAACCGGGTTAATTCGGTTTGGGTTTTGGGTTGGGTCAAATTACCCGAAGCCCTAATCCAAAACCGAACGGAATTAGTTTGGATTGGCTTTTATCAACCCAAAACCTATCCAAAGTGATATAAAACCGAACCCAAACTGGCCCAAGATGGGGTTGGGTTTGGGTTAACTCGACACAAGTTGCACCTTTACTTCCAACCTCAAATAAATTTGCAAATTTTGGGAATAGAAAACATATTCTAGAGACAAACATACTTCCAAAAATCCTCAAATAAACAAAACAATAAATTAAATTCGTGTTTAGTCTCCACCCTTAAGATCCACACTATTTTTTTTGGTGGTAATTAATGAAGGTCAACACTCAACAGTCTACACCATATGTCATCTAAGAAAAAATCTAGAATTTGATGCAATGATTTTAGACATTGAATCTTATTCTATTCCCTTGGATGATAGAAAAAAAATTATGCATATCAAGTATAACAGCATAATCAATACATAATGAAACCAATCTCATTTTCAAGAATGAGCATTCAAGCAAAAGAGAAAATGGCATGATGGTTGTTCTACGAATTTATATCAAACATCTCTATACTTAATATCTTACATTCCATTAACAATAATATATATCATAATTTCTGACATACATGCTAGTCCACCCGCTCCAAGTACTCCTTATCTTCCAAGTCATACAAATCCCGCAACCTGAGCAGTATTTGCAAATTCATACTTATTGAGAATTACATGGTTTTCATTAACAAATGTCAAGTTTTAGTACCTAAATCTCATTTCTAGTAGCAAAACTGCAAAACCATTTCTATTAGAGTGGATTAACATGTATGCCATGAATTTGGTTTAAAACTGCAAAACGATTACCAGGAACAGAAGAATATCATGAGTGCTCTAATTGTCCAAAAACAATATTGAATCAACAATCTGTGTTACTTGAAACAGTCAACATTATAAGATCAAATCGTGTTGAGCCCACAAAACAGAACAACAACATCAAAAGCAAATCAAAAATAAAAATGAAAAGGGCAATATATCCAGTTTTAAACCATTTTGCTGGACGATATATTCAATTTTAAATCGAGTTACATTTTTTGATTTCTATTAGGAATTTGGTCCAACACATGGTGTTCATTTGCTGAAAAATGAAAATTCCGAGATTTTTTAGCAACTTAGGAGTAACAAATCTAATCCAATGAAGGTGAGTTTATTGAGAATGTGCAAATCTAATCCAACAGATGAAGGCAAGTTATTGAGAATGTACAAATTGAATCCAAGATGGAATGTTAGAGATTGCGAAGGTGTAAATTGAATCCAACAAATGCAATCCATATGAAAATTGGAACCCATCAACCGAAAAGAAGAAGAAGAAAGATTTAGGATATGCTGCGACATTGAGAACCGCAACTTGTTCTTGAGCATGTGCTTGCTGTTGTTGCAGCATATCAACCATCTGACCCATGGCTTGACAGATTCCAGCAAACTATGAGTTCTGATTACCATCTGGACTCGTCGGATGAACACCGGTATCCGCACTATCACCCCTTCTTCTTCTAGCCATTGAATCAGTTGTTTAATAGCTATAGGAAGAGGAAACAACATCCAAGTTTATCATGAAATAAAATTTTAGAAACATGCTTAATCATACAACACCAGAAAACTTTCAAATATCAACAACTTGAAAACTTTTAAACATCGGCAATAAAAAACTTTGGAATCTGGTTTAAAACTTAAAAATTTAGGCTCTGATACCAATTTTGTCATAACCCAAACTTAAGGAAATTCTCGTGAGAACCCTTATGTTCGAACCGCGACTCTCACCCCAATCAGAATCGAAAGTGATAATCAATATCGAACCATAATTAACAGAAATCACTACTTGCAGAAAATGGAGCTGTTGTACCTTGTATAAATGAGATCTCTTTTTTTCTTTTTCCTTGAATAAAATAAAATAAAAGGGTAGACTAGGTAGTTGATTTAGGATATAATTGCATTTTAAAATTTAAAGAGTTTTGAATGACTGACTTCAATTTCCATCCAAGTTTTGGACGGAGACTTAACAGCAGGGAGGTAAGTGTGACCTCCTTTCAAACCTCGAGGGAGGAAAGTGTTGTTTTTCATAAATGAAGGAAAGTAAGTGCAATTTGAACATACCTATACCTCAAAGGAGGTAAATATAATTTATCCAAAAGAAAATAAAGATGGTTAAAAAGAGAAGTGTTTTTCTTTGGATAAGGATTAGGAAATTTAAATTGGAGAGAATAAAAATAGAAGCCTTTTTCTTTGGATAAAACATAAATAAAATAAAATAAAATAACTGAATATACTGAAAAAATCTTGAAAGTACTATTTGTTTTTATTAATAGTATAAATATGTCCAGCCGGAGACCGGTCCTAAACCCTATAGAAAATCAATAGGTCGGGCTTAGACTCAAGGATAGATGAGCTGGCCTTGGATGGGCTAGGGCCCAATTTCTTTTTCTTTTTTGCATTGATTGGGCCGAGCATTGGCCCGCCCAAGAAAGCAGAACAGTTACATATAAAAAAAACAAAAAAAAAAAAAGAAGAAGAAGATGAGAGGTGTAGATCTTTGCAATTGTATCTTTACATTTGGATCGGTCTTTCCATTTTCAAATTCATCCATTTATTATGGGATTTGGATTCGATTACCCACTAATCACGCACCTTAATCACTTTCCAAATCCATCCTTCCATCCATCTGGCTATCGGTTTTCTCAGTCTCTTCTCGATTCGTCAATGGCTGCCACTTCTAGGGTTTCTGCTGCACCGTACGTCGAAACTGTGTTATAGGGAGAAATAGATTTCGATGAGAAGTTGCAGACATGAGCTTTCCAGTGTGATGGATAGATCGATCATGAACACTGCTTCCTTTGAAATGAGTTCCATGTTTTATGGAACAGGAGACGTTTGCATTAAGATTTGGGATTAGAAAGTGAAGGAAAGGAAGAGAGATCATGAGAAGTATCAAACAAATTTGAATTTTTTTTTTTTTTTTTTTGTAGTTTGGGAAGGCGGCCATGATTGCTTCTGGCATTAACTTGGTGATGACGGTTATTGGATTTGCAGTGAGTACGATGTTTATCGTATT
>JAUPMG010000001.1:21152615-21163613 GCA_031762675.1 Pachysandra terminalis
ACTTTCATAAAAAAATTATTGATTAATCTGATAGGTATATATGTTAGTGTTGCAGAATAATTAATGATAAAATTCTGCAACACTAACATATATACCTATCAGATTAATCAATAATTTTTTTATGAAAGTAAAAAGAAATTTTTTTTTTTTGCAAGGGACAAAAATCTTAAACTCATTTTTGGGAAAGGTCCCCGCTTCGGGCGACCGACAGTACCTCGGAGGAATAGTCCTGGGCGAAGCCTGGGGATACCTTGGGAAACCAAAAAAAAAAAGATAAAAGCATTACTAAAAACCATATCATTTTTTTTAGTTTCTTTGATATTAAACCATTATCTCTGTTTTTATCTGAAAAAAAAAGATAAATATATCTTTCTTCAATGATGCAAAAACCAGTACTAAATAGTCAATACACATTGTAATCTTTTCTATCATTATCCCACATATAATTTATTTTTCCATATTTTTTTTATTCAAAAATAATACATGTTTCATGAGGAAACCAAAACAGATACGGACTCTTGTTAAAGTACAATATATATAAGATGTTGCAATGCTTTACATCTGATAAACTTATATGAATTCATAACCAAAACACTGCTAGATTTAATGTCTACCATGGTCCATACCTCTGCTAAAATAATATCTATATTTTTAGTTCATGTAATCATCTTCATCTTCACTGTCAGCGCAGTGAGATCTTCATGCTCGTCAATGTACTGCATCACGGTTAGAACTTGATAACTTGCTTGGGGTGGCTTCCTAGTTTTCCAAGCGCCTTATCGAGTGCAATGTGAAAATCGCTGAAAGGAACTAGCTCCATCCTGCAAAAGAATGCAACGAAACATAAACGTCATCAGTAGCTGAATCCGTCGAATGGAAATGGATCCAAAATGTTGAAAGCATGAAATGGTTGTCAACAGCTTTCTATCTTATTAGACATCTTCAAGGACAGAAAAAAGCGTGGACTGAAAGGGTAGATTATGTCTTGAAAATGAAGATACATAGTTTAGTAGAAACTATATGATCAGTACTATTTTATCATTTTCAGGTTGTGGGCTGTGCCAGTGGTTGCTGCCATGTGTAGTATGAGTGCAACTCGGTTTGGTTTGGTTCGGGTTGACATCAACCCAAGACCAAACCGACATTGGTGAAGGTTAACCCAAAACCGAATTGAGAACCGAACTTCCCAACCCAAAAACCGAACTGAATTGAAATAGAAAACCCTAAACCCAAACCAACCCAACCCAAATTGCAGTTTCGGTTCATTTGGGGTCAGGTTAATACAATGTTTTTCAGAGATCCAGACATATATAGACTATAATTCGGTTTAAATGGGTTCGACTTAGTTCAGTTTAGAATTATATATGCAAGAGTTCGGGGTTTCGGTTCAGTTTAACTGAGGCTTCAACAAAAAACCAACCTGATCTAATTCGGCTTTATAATTTCAAAATCAAAACCGAACCAAATATCTTGAAACCCAAACCAAACCAAACCGAAGTCAGTTTGGCTTGGTTCAGGTTTAACCGACCCAAGTTGCACCCCTAATATGTATAGACAGGAAAATCAATGAGATGATATTGAATGTACTGTGATTAGCATCATGAAGCTCATGCTAGCATCACTCTATACATTTGTTTTCTTTTATCTCTTGTTGGTTTTAGAAGAAAACATACTCGTATTTGAACTTCCCATCATGCACTAGGCCCAGAAGATAATCTATCATCTTTCTGCAATCTTTTGCTCTTTCTGAGCTCATCCACTTCTGCAACCAGAATCCCCGTAAGGCAAGATCCTGCAAACAAAGAGAATTGGAGAAGAACATTAAAGTATCCAAAGCAATCAAGAATATACAAATGAAAATGCGGATACTACATAGATATAATGGGAGTTCTAAGAATAATCACTGCTCTCTTTGTTACTTGATTTATTGCACGGACTAGAGTTTGATATCGCGTCCATTCAGAATTTAAAACGGATATAAAGCAAGCTCATGTGGTTATACGACAACCTACATGGTGGCCTACCATAACCAATACTTTTTCCTTCATTATTGCCACCAAACATATTGTCAACTCCATAGTGTTAAGTATCGGCCAATCCTGAGTGGTCGAGATTGGCTCGGGACAAGTCACGATCCCAAGCCGATCCCGAAAATTGCTAAAGTTCTCTGACTCAGTTTCGGACGATCCAACACCACTCAATAATTTCACGGTTTAAAAAAAATAATTATAAAAAATTTGGGCCACGTTTGGATCGGCCGATCCCAAGTTGGATTAGTGATCCAACTCGATGTCAGACTAAGACGATCCCTGATCTGATACCGAGTTTAAACACTATGCTGTTATTAGTGCATACCTTAATGATGATGGGAAAGTGCACAAACATTAATTTCAAGCATCACCTTAAAAATGAAAGATGAGGTCGAAACCGTAACAGGTTGCTTAGCCATTCCACCATATGTTACCATTGTTCCACCCTGCCTGCAGAAACAAGATTCCATCAGCTCAAAATGTTTGTATGTATTGAGGACTAACA
This sequence comes from Pachysandra terminalis, assembly GCA_031762675.1. Classification (NCBI taxonomy): domain Eukaryota; kingdom Viridiplantae; phylum Streptophyta; class Magnoliopsida; order Buxales; family Buxaceae; genus Pachysandra; species Pachysandra terminalis. The sequence goes on from JAUPMG010000001.1 coordinate 21,155,151, forward strand.
ATTCTTAACTTCATCATATGCAGGCACCTCAAGAATTTGAGAACTAAGGAAGCAAAATTGCCGCCAACGCAGTTGAATCCCAAGGCAGGTTCAGGCAGATCACCCTAAGCATTTTAGTGCCATAGGAAACAGAGAGCAGTTAACTTCAGTAAAATCAGTCAAAAATCTATGGATAAAAGCAACTGCAGTAGAATATAATCAGAAATTATAGCTAATAAACCAAAATATTATTTGCTAGAATTAAAAAAAAAAAAAATCTAATGTCAGTGAACGATGATTATATAAATGATTATAATACCAGGAGTCCCTTGACATTCTTTACATTCAACTGGCTCTCTGTATAAACTTCATCAGCACCGAGATTCTTGAGTTTTTCTTTAACTTCTTCTGACGCAGCCCTGTGCAACTAAGATGGTACTTGTCAGTAAATCCTGACAAAGATTCCAGTTTACTGACAGCACATATCCATCTATCAACTTTTCAGTTAAATAGGATTCGAAAACAAGAAATTTCAGTAAAATGAAACAAACCAAAAAAAAAAATCTCAAGAAAAACAATTGAAAAGAAACACAACCTGAAACAACATATAAAACACAAAAGGAACACTTCCCTATGTCATAAAGCAAAAGGGGCCTTATTACTATTTTCAAATGTTTTAATACTACTATAATAGTTATATGCACTATGTTCAAAAAATTACTATACAGACATACCCCTATTCTCATTTTGCAACCCTGTATCTAACTGCATGCAAGTGATTTTCAGTTTCACTTCATCTGCATCACAATTCTCAAATTTTCATCAAAAAATATTCGAGATCTCAGTTGTGGGAGCCAAGATCGGTTTGAAAGAGGGATTAAACTAAGAGCAGCAAGAATGATGCTGTTGAAGGGTAATTTTTTTATTTATTTTTGATCAATTACAATGAAGGATTTATTAATAAGAAGGAAAAGCAGTACAAAAGGGAAAAGTGAAAGAAAAACTAAAACCAGAATTCCTTAAGGCAGGGAATCTGGCAAAGAAGCACAGCAAAACAGAAAACAAACAAGAAAGATAAAGAGCTTAACAGAACCCCAAAAATATTAACTTCCCTCTACTAGATGCACTTCTCTCTTGTCCGGCTTTATGATTCCATCACCGCTTCCCAACACCTTAAGATGTCCGTCTCTGATATATCTCTAAACTCCGGTAAATTACAAACCCAAGAGGCCACCCAAAACAGAATGGAGTCGAGCAAAGAGTCCGTCCTCCTGGAAATAGTATTTGACACTAAAAGTTGGGTAAAATAAAAAATATATTTGTTGCCCTTCTCCAACTGCTAGTCAGGCTACACAACCCACTTGCCAACCATGTAGTTTTCAGTAGTGTGGATAAACATATATAAGAATTATAAACGTTGCTAAGAAGCCATCAATTCAGATAATTAAAATCAATAAAGCGTCCAGGCGATATTCAGAAATCAAGCATAGCTCAGATGAAGATTATGAGTGGCAAGCCGAAAAAAGAGAAACTAACAATGAGAACGTAAAGTATCGGTCGATCCCAAGTCAGATCGGCCAATACAACTCGGGATCGGTTAAGGACGAGCCTGATACCAAGCCGAACCCTAAATTGTTAAAAATTCTTTGACTCATTCCGAAACCGAGTCAGACATTCAAATCACAATCCAATATGGATCGTCCAACACCCCTCAAATTTTTTCTGATTTTTTTTTAAAAAAAAAAAGTTCGGGCCATGTTTTGGATCGGGGCTGATGAAGAATTGGATTACCGATCCAATTCGGTATCAGACCGAGATGATCCCCGATTCGATACCGAGTTTAAACACTATGACAATGAGGACAGCTTGATACAAGTTGTCAAGGACAACCAAAAAGTGGTAGTGAGAAATGGCTACAAACATAGTGGATTGACGAAACAGGAATGTGCAGCTAACCTCACAATTGCTAAGATTAGGCTTGGAATAAATTAGAGAGCCACCCATGTTTAACTCTTCAGATGAAATGAAGATCAGAAATGAATAATATCTTATTCTACAATATGTCGGTATCAAGGAGAGGAATTGAGGATTATAAACTGAGATGGTGAAGTAGTGATTAACAATAAAATGGAACATGGAGGCATAGAGAGCACAAAAATGCACCATATATAGAAAAAAAAAAAACAGCACGTGCTTGCTTGGTGCACATGTCTGTTCTGGACTGAAAAAGAGGGAATATGTTGGATGTTGGAGAGTCTCCCAGGTAATTTTAAGAAAAGGCCCTTTTCTGCCATGGTTTGGTGCTACTACCAAATAATAATACAAAATAATAATAATAATAATAATAATAATACATTACAATAATAAAGGGGCAAGAGGCAGGGATAGAAATAATACAAAATAAAATGAAAGGAAATCATTAAGAAAGCAGTTTTTAGCACTCAAGAAACAGTTAAATCAGCTTTGGGCATCATAGGAGTTTGTTTGCAAGGACCAGGAAGACAAAAACATGAAAAGGTACATCAAATCCATGCTTTATCCAAAAAAACAAAACGGCTCTACTTCAAGAATTCAGTTTATTTCAGTCACAAATAGGCAAAATTGAAAAAGATAACACAACAAAAAATTATCATGCCAAATGTATGTTGGGAATTGATAAAACTGCACTGTTATTAACAAAATTTTCGAAATGTTTTCTAATTTGCACCTGTCTCTGATAATATTAATGCTATGGATGCCTCGGACTCGTGCAAGCTGAATAACGCACTGGCCTACAATACTTGTTGCCCCATTTTGCACAATGGCATCTCCTAATCATTTCAAATTCGACAAGGTAAGAACATGCAAAAACCAACTACACCAAACCAAAGAAAACTAATACGGCACTACCTGATTTCAGTTCAACAAAGTCTTCCAGCATAAGTAAGGCAGTCAAAGGATTTACGGTAACTGTAGCACCATATTCCATAGGAATTTCCTTATTGATCTTATGCCAAACACTCTCTTCTTTTACAATGTAAGTCTGCCATGTCCCTAACCAGGATATACCTCGTCATTTTCTAATAAGATCAAACAAAACAAAGAAACCCAGCAAATAACATTTGAAAATTGAAAATACTAGAATGGTTTCCCTAATAAGGAAGGTGATAACCCAATTACAAACACCATAGCAATACTGAGAACAACATAAGAACAAGACATACCAAAAGAAGGAGGAGATGGGATGACCCAATCACCAACAGAGAGACCTTTCACTGCTGATCCCAATGATTGTACTTCCCCAACCCCCTCATATCCTCCAATTGCAGGCACTTGTGGCCTCACTGGATACACGCCTACATTACCAATTTACACATGAAACCAGAAGTCCCCATTAATAACGCACACACACACACACACACTATACATATATATATATATATAAATATTGCATGCCCCATTCATCCAAATATTACCCACCTACGCCCATATCACGTAAATGCATACCACACATGAAACCACAAGTCACACACACACACACACAAGTAAATGCCTGTGCATGGATATGCACGCACACACACACACAAAGTAAATGCCTATGCATGTATATATATCCCATTCATCAAATATTAGCCAGTAACATCCATATCATGTATATGTATGTATGTCTGAAAAAAGAACGTAAACCTTCTATCCTGTTGATGTCTGAAGGGTTGATGGGAGCTGCAAGCATTTTGACACATACATCCTCTTCTTTCACTTCAACTGGAGGAAGCTCAATAACCCTGCCATCAATAACAATATCACATTAAATTTTTTTTGGGAATTTTAGCAGTTTTGGGGAAACGGGGTTGTTAAAGAAATGGTGGAAAATGAACCTGGTAACTTTATCAGGCGGTCCGTGCTGCTCGTAAACCACCGCCTTGGACGGTGGCGACATGTTACTAACCGAGAAAGCTCGAATCTTGATCATCTGATTCCGCGGGAAAAACCGCGATAAGCCATTGCAGAGCGATGACGGTCCTTGAAAAGCATTCTTCATAGCCGCTAATCTCACCGATCCCATTACTCACTCTCTCTCTCTCTCTCTCTGTTCGATCTATTTCTGTTTTCCGGTGAGTTTGATCTTGTTGGGAAACCGAAAATCGTTGGATCAAGTCGAGTCAGGAAGGAATACCGAAAATGCCATTCTAGAGCTTAAAAATGCCAAGTCAGTGTATTGCTTCTAGAACTCTCCTCTTCTGCAGTTGAAGCATTTCTCTCAAGGGGTGTAAACGGGTCGGTTCGAGACCGATCCGATAAGTTCCAAAATCTAACTCGGTTGACTTCGGCATAGTACTGGTGATGGCGGGCTAATTAATCCCAAATCCGATAAGTTCCAAAATCTAACTCGGTTGACTTCGGCATAGTACTGGTGATGGCGTACTGGTGACGGCGGGCTAATTAATCCCAAATCCGATAAGTTTCAAAATCTAACTCGGTTGACTTTGGCATAGTACTGGTGATGGCGGGCTAATTAATCCCATTTGCCAGATGGTGCTATTTTAAAAGTGCGTGTGCACATATTCTGGTATAGCTACATTATACTGAATCATTCAATAAAGCTGTAACGGTTGCACAGCTGTCTCCCACGCACCGATTGTCAACAACGCGCTGTATGTTGATTGGACTGCTTGGTAGAAATGTGACATTTGAACCGGCTTACAGATATCTGACTGTCCATATCATCAAGAGGGAAAGCTTCTTGAAGAAGTAACTTTTTGAATTCCAGCTTATAGGAAAATACCACGTGTCCATTCCAACTTGTGAGGGAACGCCACATGTCCCAAACTCAACAAACACGCACTCACATCTTTTTTGAAATATTCAAAAGGATGAGGACTTATGTTCCTACGGCACACTACTCTCTAAACACTCGAAGGAATGGGGATTTCTCTCTGCCTTCGAAGAACCTTATTTCACTTAAAGGACAAATACGGGGGTATGCCACCACTAATAGAGTTCTCAAATATGTGAATCTTTAAATAAAACCTCGAAGTCACATCTACTTACTCTCTAGAACAGACTTCGAGTGATTTTATTACATGACCTTTACATTTTAAAGGTATTATACTTAAGAAAAGATCTTTGAGGGAAGACATTCAAATGAACTTTTTATACCTTCTAACTCAGAAGTCATTCTTGGATCATATCCATAGACTTCGAAGGACCACTTATTATGTTTTGTCCTGAAAGGATTAGGAAACAGATATATTTTCTCCTGCTAAGGACAACTTTAAAAGACAAATCTGAGGGAAGCTCTCGAAGGACAATTCTAAAGGAAGACTTCGAAGGCCAACCACCTCCAGATGGTAAATTCGAAAGAGGTATGTTCCCTCCTTACTAAAAGTGAATTCGAAGAAGGTATATTTCTTCCTCCTAAGGTGAATTCGAGGCTAACCACCCATGGTCAATTCGTCAAAGGGCATGTCACCCTAAAAAAGACTAAGGATTTTGTCCTCCTCGAAGGACAAAGATTTGGGTTATCCCCCTCGAATGCACTCTCCTATGCATCCGAATTATAAACTATGACTCGAAGTCGCTCTTACTCATTCTTATGAACTGACTTCGAGTCACAAATTGGATATATTTCACTTCTAATAGCAAATCCTCAGTGGAAGAGCTTTAGAAGTCAAATTCATGCCATCTCCAGAAGTATTTCCTGTAGATAGGTTTTCTACGGACTTGGAGAACGCCCTCTGATTTCGCTTTAAAGGAATTCACAAGGAAACATATTTACTTCTGATTTCATTCAACTAGAAGACACTCGAATTGGTCACTGTAGCTATGAACCTAAAGGGATTTCAAAATAAACTCTTTCTTACAAGGACTATTGATCATGAAAAACAAGTTCCTTGATGAGAAACTCAACTTCGATGTTCTCTATATGGGTAATTCGAGAATACATTGATCACCTTGTAAGTGTACAGTTATTTTTGGTTTCCTTCGAAAGAAGATAGCCGTCAAAGGAAATTCCTTCGAAATATACAAATTCAGAAAGGTATTTATGGCATTGAAGTAACTTCTTAAAAGTTGATTAAGACCGATTCCTCAGAATGGACAGCACGTGATAAAACCTCGGTTACTTATAATATTTGTTGTATAACTTATCTAAATGGGGTTTTGTTTTATGTGGAATGACGGCAAAAATGGTAACGTTGCTTTCAGATTTTTATGCGTGTTCCTCAAGGTCTGAAGCAACCTATCACAGAGCAAGTTTTAAAGATTCGAATGACTCATCCTTCTCTCTAGAAATAACTTAGGCGTATTGAGAAACACCTGGCATTTGGGATATGTTTTATGCATGGAGGTATTTATAAGCTCCTCTATGGACACTTGACTGAATGACATTTGTCCATTTTGGAGAGGTTGACTCCCTTCTAAATAGCAGAACATATTCTCCCTTAAAACCAGGACTGAAAGTTAAAATCCTGAAACTTTAAGAGGTAAGAGACAACAATGAGCTAAGGCTTTGAGAGAGAAAGGGGATAGTCAGTCATTCAATTCTTTGAGGTTTTTCTTGCTTTGAGATACGCATTCTGACTGATCTTTCAGTTATTGCAAGATTCTCCTTCCCCTTGTCTTTTCTCTTTGTCTTCTTCGCAGGTGACGTTTGAGAAAGAATGCTCTTGGCAGAACGGCTGCGCGATAGTTTAGGCCGTCTTGAGACAAGCTTTCCCTACTTATTTCTCGGGAAGACTGGTTGTATTGGTTCATCTGTATTAGCTGTAAAGTTTATTCTAATATATTTGATATTTTACAAACCTGTCATCGCCAGTACCAATCATTCTTAATGGATGAGATTTTACATGTATAAAAATTGATGGCTAAGATAAAACTTTTTTGCCATGTAGATGAGAAAATGTCGGTACTCGTGAACACCCAGCTTCACGAGTACTCGTCAGGTACAAGGTTTCAAGGATTAGTTTGGTTTGTACTGAGGCCCAACCTCAATGGTCTAATCCCAAACCGCGATAAAAACAATTATATCATGACCAGTACAACCAATACTGGTCTAGACTCAGGACTAGCCGATACAATTGGTCCGGATCTACTATGATCCGAGTTCGAATCCGAATTAATTTTAGGATATCTGTATTTGATTAAAGATCTGTCAGATCTTTCAAATATGTTATTAAATCCAAATCCAATTATTTGATAAGATCCATATTCGAATTCGATTAGGGTAAAAATGGGGAAGATGAGGCTAGGTTTTGAGAGGTTTCAATGGGCTTCAATTGGAGGTTTAAACAACAGGGATCAATAGATTCAATTTGGAACTGGTTTTGGGGTGGGACAAATAGAAAAAAAAAAAAAAAAAATTGGGGATTTGGGGTTGATTTCGTAGGAATCTAGCTAGGGTTTTAGACGGGATTTGAAGGGATTCGAATAAGGATCTAAGGGGGTTTCAATCTGGTTTTCCTTGATGGGGTTTTTGGCAAGATTAGAAATATTGCAGAAGTAGAACATGTCCAGCTTAGGGTTTGAAATCATGGGCGTGAACATTGCGAATCTCGACACGGCCGACTCACCGAATAGCACTGAAAATGGTTTCAATGTCACCAACAACCAATCGACGAGGCAATACGAGAACTTTCGACCGAATCGGTAACCAGTCTGCAACAGAAACGACAATCTTCAACATCCAAAGCCGAGCAATCCCGCCGCACCCATGAACAGCCCCTTTTGCAGAGATTTAATTCAAGAAGAAGCAATCGTTAGGTTAGGTTAGGTTTCATCTAATAATATATATATAGATATAGCTTAATAAAATTACTTAAATATCCTCAATATATATATAAAATTACTTAATATCCTTTTAATCGGATTCGGATCTTAATCGGATCAGATGTATATACATCCATAATCGAATCCATTATAAACGGATTTACTTATCCATAGCAAGATCCGACCCGACGGATATTTAATCGGATAAATATTCAATTTAATCAAATAAATTTAAACGGATTCGGATCGGTGGTATAAAATCCGACCCATTGACAGCCCTAATCCAGAGTTTTTTTTTTTTTTTTTTTCCAAATTTGTGAATTGAACGATCTAGACCGGTATTGAGTTCGACTAGTCCAGTACCGACCAGTCCAAACCCAATTCCCTCCAAAGCATTTCACTGAACCAGACAAGAAAGTGCAAACCACAAAGGTAAAAGAAGGAAGAGCGAGAGAGACATAGCTAATCAGCACATGAAATTCCCTCCAATGTTAGCAATAAAAAGATACACATCAAAGGGCATTGACAAAGATGCATCAAATCACCAGTAGAACTGATTGTGTTAACTATATGTACGAGGAACGTTTAAATGTAAGAGGATTTTATATGCCAGACACAAAATGAAAGATGCGATTCCGGTACATATATCATCCTAAAGGTGCTTGGAAAGGATGGACTCAACAACACCTTGAGCTATTGGGTGATAACAGTTGCGAGCCTCCGTAAACACTCTTTTAG
>JAUPMG010000001.1:21167387-21179229 GCA_031762675.1 Pachysandra terminalis
ATTAGAGCTATACCTATCAACATATCACAAGGAGCAGATAAGCCAGTGTGGAGTCTCTCTACAAATGGGGAATTCACCTTAGCTTCAACCTACAGTATGATTCATGATGGCAATTTGTTAAATTCAACTGAAGACTCTATGTGGCTCCAACTTTGGAGGTTACCTTGCGCACAGAAGATCAAGTTCTTTTTGTGGAAAGGATTGCACAATGCAATTCCCACCAATCACCTCATCAGCCATAGACTGAGTATACAAGAGGTACCATGTTTTCTATGCCATGAAAAGGTGGAGACCCCTCTGCACCTTTTTCATGATTGTTCCTTTTCTCGAGCTCTTTGGTTTACTGCTTTTCATAGTCGAGTGGAGGACTTTGGAAACTTCAACTCAGTATTGGATTGGTTTGAGCATCTGATGAAGATTAAAGAATGGCCAACATCCTTGCCCCACTTTTTGGCTTCATTTGCTTGTTTTTGTTGGACTATTTGGCTCCAGCGTAATGATTGTCTATTCAATGGTCTCAAGCCTACTCTCTAAACAGCTATGCGTAGACTTAACTCTTTGCTCAAGGATGTTCAATGGTTACAAGAAGATGCTTTGGCTGCTAAAAGGAAACAACAAAGCAAACACGAGGAAATCTTTATCAGATGGACCCCACCTGGACCCCACCTCAATATGGGTTTATCAAATTGAACTTTGATGGTACTACAAGAGGCTTTTCCGGGTCCTGCTGCTATTGGAGGTGTTTTATGGGATTGTAATGGCCAATTCATGGGTGGGTTTGCTTAGAGAATCGGAAACACATCAGCTTTGATTGCAGACGCTACAATCCTACTTGAAGGAGTTAGGATGGTACATAGAGAAGTTTTTTATCATCTCCACATAGAGGGTGATTCTCGAAACATTATTAACTCGATTAAGAAACGGAACATTAAAGAAGCACCATGGCTTATACACGGAATACTGACTGAAATGTGGGAAGGATTGGATCACTTCTTAAGAGTCAAAGTGGTTCATATTTACAGAGAAGGGAACTATGTTGCTGATGAACTGCCAAATTATGCTTTGGATTATACGCGTGGTACGTGAAGCCAACCTCCAGACTTTCTCAAATCAACTCTTAGGGATGATCTGATTGGGAAAATTACTCCTAGAATTGTATTATCTGAAACTTATATGTAATTTTGTTTGTTTCATAATATACTTGCCTTTTCTTACCAAAAAAATAAAAAATGCAGGTCATATATTCCTTGATCTGACGGAGGAGGAAAAGCGGGAATATTATAGAGATCCTAAATTGGAAATAAATAAAATAATTAAATTGAGATTAATTAATTAATAAAAATGATTAAAAAAGAGTTTCATAAGAACCATTTAGATTTTTTTTTTATTTCATTAGTGTGGATTATGGGCTAATTAAGAGAACTGGGTTAATTGTTAACAAAGTATCTAATTTGGGATTAAGATGTAATTTGGGAGCTTTATGGGAACATCTGTAATTTTCAAACTTTATTCAAATGTTGAAACGCATAGGGGAACGTGGGTTGTGGCCTTGGTAATGGGAGAGAGGTTAGAAAAGATTACCATATCTCCACCCTTAATCCTTCATTCGAATTAGATTTCTTAGGGGAGAATTCTCGTGGGTTAAGAAAGAGAGATGAGAGATTAGAGAGGGGAGAACTAAACTCTAGCCGTTCAAGCCTTGGAGAAGAAGAAGAGAGGAAAGAGGGAGAAAGGAAGAGTGAAAGGAACAAGGAGTGCTTACTAATCAAATATTAAAACCCTAACCGTAAGTATCATTTTTTGTATAGTTCTCTTAGGGATATTGTGATTGTCTTCCCGTTTTGAATGTGTAATTTGTGAGTATGATTTTTGAAAGCGTGATTTGATGGGTTAAGTTTGATGATTAATATCTAATAGAGTTGTGTTTTATTTGATTGTGAATTGAATAGTGTTTGTCCTCGTTCTTACATGATTCGGATTAATTTATGTGAGATTGGATGATTAAAAATATATGTGATGTTAAGTGTATGATTTAACCCTTTGTTTTGGTTTAATGAAGATTTAGCATGTTTAATTCGATTTAATAACGATTTGAATAGTTTATAATTATTCTACATGAGTTCGGATTGAACCAGATTGAAGGGTTTCGATGTTGGAGCTTCCGGGACAAATCTGGGATTCAGTTCCCGTGACCTGTCAGCAGGCACTGACACACCGGCCGTGTTGCCGAAGGGGATAAAAAGCACAGAGAAGTGGTACGTCAGCAGACATCGGCACACCGATCGCGCTGTCGTCAGGGACCTGTTTTGCATTATAATAATCCCACCGGCAGGCACCGGCACACCGGCTGTGCTGCCGACGGCAGTATATGTTGGGAATTTTTGTTGGTTTGGGTGGCGGCCTATGCCATGTGAACGTGTTATGGTCTTTTGGAATCAAAGGATGGTCAGAGGGCTTTGACTCACCTGCGGGGAACCAACTTTGAGTTCCACAGCACACCTTACCCACCGATTAGGCTACTCACTTTACCATGACTTGGGTTTGATCTGTCTTATAAACATGTGATCTATTATGCAATTATACTTGTGGAAAGGATACCCGTGATGGCATCCGGCGGATTATTCGTGTGTATTCCAAATGATGTTATCACTGGAAATCCTACTGATAAGTGGAAAGGATACCTGTGATGGCTTCTGGCGGATTATTCGTGTGTACGAGTGTACAGATAACTTTTGAAGGATGTTATCACCGGAAATCCTACTGGTATGTGGGAAGAGTAGCCTGTCTGGTCAACCGGGCAGCGACGAGTAGAGTTTTGAACTGAGTAGCTCGTCTGGTCAAACGGGCAACGACGGATAGAGGTTTGAATTCTACGTTGAGTGTCTTCTTGCATTATTTTAAATGACGATTCCTTTGCGAACTCCTTGGGAATAATTCCCTAAACCGTAAGGGATGCTCCCATGTGGACTCATTGGGAATAACCCTCAAAAGTGGTCGAGAAATAGCTACGGGAATTGAGCCGGTAGGTTGAAAATCCTACAAAACCACGATGTACACGTAGGAGGTGATGGTACGAGATGTGATGAGAGTGAGCCAGTATACCAAGTATGAATTACTTGGAAAACCGGCTGATCACCGGAATTTGCATTCACTAGCATTCATCAGCATCTATAATTGCTTGTTGTATTGATTGTGTTTTAATCATCGTTGCATTCATTCATTCACCATGTTTTTGCATTTTAATATAAAATACTTCCTTCATACTTGCTGTTTGTAATGTTCATGTAATGATGTGGTTAAATGCTAAGATTTGGGTCGTGAGGTGATGTTTTTTATTATATTTCTCTTCTTAATTGTATCATGATATCATTGTATTTGTGTTCTTGGATTATAATATTCCGTGAGGATGGATGACAAAATTGATTATTACTGGGCATTCCAAGCTCAAGCGACGTTTCATGTTACAGGTTGACGGATAACATGGATGTGATCGATAAGATACTGCCTACTGTAGATTTTAGAAAGATTGTTTTAGATTGTTTGATGGATTATGTTGGATTGTATTGGAATGAAGAATTGTTGCATTAGTCTTATTATGGATAGTAGACTCATCTGAAGTCTCGAATTTTTATGTAATGGTTTTATTTGTGGTTCCGCACTCTGATGGTTTAATAAGAGTAGTCATTATTACTTATATTATTGTGGCGATCCACATTCCAAGGTTGGAACCCGAAGGTCTCACATCGAGATCCGTACTGTTTGCGTAGGGATTTGTGCCACGGGATATGGGGGTGACAAATATGAGGGAAATGACGTTCTGGACCCGACAGGTGTGGCACAAGTTTTAATGTTTCAATAAACAAAGTCTTATATTGGAGGGATTTTCCCAAGTATATTGTACATCTGGTTGGAAATTATGAAGAGGATTAGAAGTTTGAAGGGTCAAAACAATTTTGATCGTTGATCAACAAGCTTCAAGGCACGATCAACTCGCTTTATGTTAGACAAGTTCCTCCCCCTCCGATCAAGATCGCGAATGCACTAAGGGGTGCAAAGTGCAAAGTCTTATACTGGAGAGATTTTCTCAAGTATATTGTACATCTTGTTGGAAATTATGAAGAATATCAGGAGTTTGAAGGGTCAAAATAATTTGCACCGTTGATCAACAAGTTTCAAGACACGATCGGCTCGCTTTCGTTTAGACAAGTTCTCTTCCTCCGATCAAGATTGCGAATGCATTGAGGGGTGCAAAGTGCAAAGTGCGCCTACAAAACGTCCTTGCACCTTCGCGTGCACGGTAGTGTGAGAACCGACTCAAGTCCAATGCACTATATCATTTCCTTTGCTTTTAAACACATATGCCAAAAAAAATTCACCTTATATAAAACCTTAACTTTTCTTGTAGCTAACCGATTTGGGACAAGAGACTTTACAAACAAAAGACGCTTTCTAAATCAACACAAAAATCAAGCTTTATTTTGAAAATATCCAGCACATCCTGAGTTCCTTCCCCTTCTCAGGCTCTCCAGTTTCAGGTACGTACTGATGATGACTAGTTTGTAAAATGCACATGTGGCATTATTTTATTGGTAGATTTTTATTGTATATTTTAGACTGATTTAAGTCTGAGAATACTGTTCATACGGAGTTTGAAAATACGTTCACATGTTCGAAAATACTATTCACAATAGACTTCGAACACACTGTTCATCATTTCGAAAACACAGTTCACATGTTCGAAAACATTATTCACAATGGACTTCGAAAACATTGTTCACAATGGACTTCGAAAATATTGTTCATCATATTTCGAAATCACTGTTTACTGTACTTTCGAAACAATGTTCATATGATTTCGAAATCACTGTTCATGTGATTTACTGTTTACAGATTTAACATTTATTATTATTTCAGTTTTGTAAGGCATATGTTATGTCATGACTGTTTTTAAAAGCATTTAAATATGTTTCTTTGAGACATTCAATGCTATAATAGTTTTATTAGAGTATTCAATGCTATAACAGTTTTCTTTAAGTATTCAATGCTATGACAGTTTTTCTTGGAGGCATTATGTCAAGAGATATGCCTTTAAAAAGGACAAGAAAAGAACATAAAGAGAAGGGGACTAGCCATACGAAAGGTGGTCGTATGAAAGATCCAGGCTCTCCATAAGAAAAGATAAGACCCGTCAAGATCATGAGGCTCTCTTTATGGAAGAAATAGTTGGATAAACATCATTATCCAATTCAAGAATAAAAAAGATAGAGAATATACTATATTTTTCTTCTTCTATTTATTTATACAATGTATCATGCAAATGATATCTCTCAAAAATGAATGTCGTATGACAATTTATGGATGTAGGCGGTATTGTCGAACCATGTAAAATCTCGTGTCTTTATATAGCTTTATGCTTACTATTTGCTATATAGGAATACCATGCTTATTGGAATCGACGTAGCACCGCTCGAATAGTCGATTCTTCAGTTTATGCGAACAGTTAGGACATTCCCGTACCTCAAAATATCTTATCTAGCCCAAATTAGCTATATCAAGAGATCAACAACTTAATTGGCTTAAATTGATCTTATTTACCAATTTGTGCATTACCAGTACTAAAATGATGACCAACGAATGGTGAAAAATGCATGCTCGAGTGTGATTTAATTACTTGAAAACTCTCATTTCAAGTTTCATCGACTTTAGAAGAAAGAATAGTTTGCCTTTCGAGACCCTTTCGAGTTAGGTCGGCCATATCCATAATCAAATTTCATAATTCTATGCATGCAAACAGGATTTTAGATTTTCTTATTTAATAATCAGAATCCGAATTTTAAAATCAAGAACGACAATCAGAATCTTTTTTTATAAAATCTCAAACAAACGCCCCCTAAGAAGAAGGCTTTAAATCTAGCCCGATAAACCTGGCCAGGTTCTCTGTCATGGATCTATGATCCAAACAGTAACACGCCGACCCGATCCACTCAACACTAAAAGCCTTTGTCGTCTCCAACAGTGTAAAAAAAAAAAAAGGAAAAAAGAAATAGAGAGAAGGAAGAGAAAAAGTGAGTTTTGGTGTCTGAAACTGAAAGCTTGCAGAGGAGGAAAGAACATGGACGACTACACGAGGGAGATGATGGACCTTAAGACTCTTGTCACTCGAAGTCTTGAGAAGAAAGGCGTTCTCGCCAAGATCCGGGTAAGTAAAACGCTAAACAAACCATCCTATCGTACTTGTTCTTCTTTTTTATCAATTCATTTGTTCAAATTTCATTGGGATTTGAGCTAGGGTTTGTATCATGAGAAATAGATTAATCGTCTCTGGAATTGGGTTTCTCGGAAGATAAAATTAATCGGGTATATTTCAGAGTTCAGTTCGAAACCCAGATAAAATTAAACCTTGAATCTGGTTTTTTTTTCCCCCTTATGATCTATATTCGATGGGAATGTGAGATCGAGAGAATCGTTTGATCATTCTCTTTTACGCTGTAGAGTTATAGAGAAATGCTTCTGGGTTTGGAGATCCACTCGTATCATTTCCGCCATGAATTTTCTGGTTCATAGTTTTGGGAATCAGATGTCAATCTGTTCATTATACTGGGTTTTGAGTATTTATTTTATTTTTTATTATTTTAGGCTGAACTTAGGGCAAGTGTATTTGAGGCGATTGAAGAGGAGGATCGGGTTCTTGAAAATGAAGATGGAGTACCTCCTGCATTACTTGGTAGCTGCAATGAACGTGCCAAGCAACTTCATGCCTCCCCTTCAGGTAGCTTGGGTTTAGTTCTCGTTACGAATTCATAGAGTAAATGATTAGGGATTCAACATTGAAAATCTTGTAAAAAAAAGATAAAGAAAGAAAGAAAAAAACTCCTCTTCTTTTATATCATTTGGCATTTTGATTATTGGCAACTTTTATATGACTCCATTCTTGAGATATTTTTTCTTTTAATTTACATAACCACATCTTGTACTTCGATTCACTGCTTATCCTGTATATCTGTTTGATAATCGCTAGGCTGATACATGATACCTCAATTTTATGATACAATGAAGCAATTTTAATGTGACTCCTTTGTGTGAATGGTGGAATGCAGTAAACATAAAAGAAAAAAAAATGGAAGGACCATAAAATATATTTAGGCCTGATATTTCAGTTCCAATAGAGGACTGTCTTATCTGGACATTTATGAGTTTAGCAAGTATTGTCCTACAGGAACCTCGACTCCATCTTATCTTTTGTGGATCGAACAAGTAACTTGATGGCTATTGCGGCAGAGGGTTGCCTCGTTGACTGGTGTGAAGCTCCTTTCTGAACCCCAGGTTGACTATTTGTTCCTTATTTATTGATGGTCGCTCATGCATCACCATATACCAAGATAGACATGTGGGTTATGTAACAGTGACGAGCTAAAAAGTGGTAAATTGATTTTGGGAAAGAATGTTACTCTCATATACACGTCATTAAAAATGGGAAATATGGACTATTTATTTCTTTAGACTAATTAAAGAAAATTTTCATTTCCTATCGTGCCCCATATGTTCATAAGGTTTATTAGTTTTGCTTAAACTTCAACTACCTTTAGATTGGTTGTTTATGTAAATGATAGGTTTTAACTCATGACAAGTGGCGACAACTACATAGAAATCTGGCATATCAGATCAGGCTAAAGGATGGACCAGCATATCAGAGTTGACAGAGGAGGACCAACACTGGGGTGGGGTGGGGGACATTGAAGGTATGTAGTCTGGTGGCCAAAGAGCAAAGGCTCGTTATTGGGGGGCTACTTTGTGGTTAAGGGTGATATCTCAATACAAGAGTGTCTCCCCTGGGTGGCCCACCTAGATGAGAATGAAGCTAAATTTGCTTTAAAATGCGTGCATGGGTAAAGGGTAAAAAACTGCTATCTTCCGTCTATAAATATTCCCTCGTTCCAACAAGTGCTACCCCATCTGTAAATACACTATCTCGTTCTTCATCTGGACAATCTACCCCCTCACTTGTCCACCTCTATTCCTCAATCCGAGGTGTGCTTTGCTCTTCCCTCTCTAGATTCAGAGCCTCCGACCCCACATCACACACATGCCTTCTAAGGTCACTACTGTTTTTTATTTTTTATTTGTTTACTTTGAAAATATAGGTCTTGTTCTAGCATATCTATAGCTTGAACCCTTTTAATATTTCTAGGCAAACTTCACTTTTTAAACCCTTTCAAATTTAAAATAATCTCTCAACTGGCATGCCTAATCTTCTCTGCTAAGAAAAGGCAAAAATAATAGAAAGAAAAACTAAAATTGATGATAAAACAAAAAGATATGACTATATACTTTCTTAAAGGTGGTTACTGTGGTTTCCCCCATTAGCAATACATCAACATTGACAACAATGCCTTATCCTTGAGGTTGTGAACACTCATTCAACAGAATATTTTCATAACCATCAAATCGTTTCTAGCCAATTCATCCTGGTCCTTTATGGTCTTCCTTTAGCCTTTTTGTTTCCTTCAACTTGCATCATCTTAAACCTTCTCATTGGTGCCTTCATAATATCCATTTTAACATGCTCAAACCATCTCAACTAACTTCATTTTTATCATCTATTAAGGCCATTGTTACTATTTTGAATCTTCCGCACATCCATAACATCATTCTCATCCTTGTTGCCAACAAAACATAGTTCGAAATGAAATTGAAAGAAAGAAAAAAAGAGAGAGATAGAATTGACAAATGCAAGTGCTTAGGCAATTCCTGACTTTTATTATTAGATCAATTATTCATAACATGAGAGCTGTTAAGGAGGGATGTTGTATATAGAATTAAAGCTAGATGGCTTAAAGCGATAGGTACATTGTTATACATTCTAGTTTAGCCAATCCATAATATTTAGAGCAGGATTGACTTAGATGGCATCTTTAACATTTATTAGTTTTTGGGTGTTCATAGAGGCATGTATTACCATGGTTAAGATGCATTGAATTAAGCAACATTTTAAATGGGGACCCAATCTAGTTTCTTTACTCCAGGTTAGACTTTCAACCATTAAATAATAACTGAGAGGCTTCATTTTGATGTCATTTGATAACTTACTCAATTACCCATGCTACAAGCATTAGATTCAGCAACCTCAGGATGTTTTGAGGAGGATATGGTTGATTTACACAAAGGGTGCAGAGCCATGATGGGAATTGTTGTTTTGGAGATTATCTTCTTGGTGGATCCCAACAATATGATAATTAGTTTCAGTAGTTTTATGTTTTTAGTAGCAGTATTAGTTGAGATGATCTTTCTCTGTTGACTTTCCTCATTTGTTCCCAACAAGGTCAGCGTGGGTTGTGGGTGATACTGCTGGATGGAAGGTTTAATGTTGGTGAATTTCAGTTGTAGGTTTGATAAATGTTAATGCTCTGGTGGAAACAAAGAAATTGTGGGTGGTTTTGAAGAAGA
Organism: Pachysandra terminalis; assembly: GCA_031762675.1. NCBI lineage: Eukaryota > Viridiplantae > Streptophyta > Magnoliopsida > Buxales > Buxaceae > Pachysandra > Pachysandra terminalis. Next base: position 21,176,832 of record JAUPMG010000001.1, read on the forward strand.
TGCTGGTGTGGTTGTTGAGGTGATGATGTTGTTGGTTGTGAGCATGAAGATAATGCAGCTGAAGGTGAAAGAAAGGGTTAGATTTTGTGGGTATTGATTTGAGGCATACATTTGGTTGAAGGGAATAAAGACGTATTTAATGGCTTCTTGTTGATTGAAAGTAGAAGAAGATAGATATGGATAAAGGTAATCGCCAGAGTTTGTTTAAGATGTTGTGCTACATACCGTTTTTCAGCGAGAAGTGAGTGACAAAGTGATTATTGTGCTTCTTCAACACTGTACCTCGCTGTGCATAGATCCTTGATCGTTTCTCATTTTTGTCGTTGTTGGAGGGCCAGGGTCCAAAGAGTAGAATATAGATAAAGTAAGTAAAAAAAAAACAAAAGTGCTATTAGGATGTTTTGTCATCTGGCAGGTGGTGAAGGTGAGGTAGGCTTTAGTAGCTAGTTATGGTGTCTGTGTACAAGTGTGTGTGTAACAATTTTAGACGTGGGAATTGATGTGGCTTCTATCAACGAGTTAGGCGGTCAACTTTTAAAATTCTGTTAATATGTTAATTTTATTAGTAGTAGTTTCTTTTTATCTCCTTGTATGATGCTGAAAGAAATTAAATCTCTAGTACTTATCTGATAAATATTAGTAGTAGTTTCTTTTTATCTCTTTGTATGATGCTGAAAGAAATTAAATCTCTAGTGCTTAGCTGCCTTTATCTAGTTCTATAGTTCTGAGGTTGCATTCTGATCTATTACTTGCAGGGAGGTTAATAACATCGCTAATATGTGAATACTTGGACTGGGCACAATTGGGACACACCCTCAAAGTTTATTTGCCAGAGTGTAATTTGGTAATCATGTAATTTTTTCTAATTTGGATAGAATTGCTGGTTTCTGGACAATATTCCCTTTCCTGCTAGTTTCTTTAAGCAACCATTTGCTCTTCCCATTTATGAATGTACCCCTTTTTCCTGTTGCAGCAAAAGGATTTTTGGAAAGCGGAGTTGAAAGATTTTTGTAGCAAGAATGGATATGATGTGAACAGGAATGGAGAGAGTGCTCCTCTGCTTTTGGATGTTCTTGAGGGATTCTTGAAGTTTGAGGTTTGAAACCAATCCATCCCAAGTACTGCTTTGTCATTGAATTTGGAAGTTAGAACTACATGCGAGAATGTGGTTCCAATGGCTTTGTGTGTCGAGCTATTCATTTGATTATGTGAATCTTTATTTAGGGGAACGTTGAAAGCAAGACGTTAGATTTTGAATCTATTCTGTTCATAATTTGACAATGCTTGATGTATAAACTTGCTCCATCCTATCCATGTTCTTTGTTTATTATTATATATATTTTATTTTTTGGTAGGTGTTGGGTTGGCTTTTCTGTATTGCATATCATGTGGTATCAATGATATGTACTTGTATTGCGGCCAGCGAATACTACTAAATCATTTGTTTTAGATGTGCACATAGCTGATTGCCCTCTCCACCATATGTACACGACATGGAAGTTCCTGCTAGAGGAAGCATTGGCTTCTTTGTTCTTTCATGGGTTTGTCTGTCTTACTAATAGATACAAATATCAATTCTGTTTCTTACAATTTAGAAATAGTCATTGAGACCCAAATTGCTATACTCCTAATTTCCTTTCTTTATTTGGCATTTATAAATTTTATAAAGAGGGGGGTAGACTGGTAAAATGCACTGGCACAAGAACACTGGTGAATCAGATATCAATGTGGTAGCTTAGTTGGAAAACCCCCCATTTCTCTACATACTCTTCCATGTGACCCTGATACAGAATGAATTTTCCAAAATCTGGAAAGCGAACATGGAGTACGTGGGGGATAGCAATCTTGTCACTTCTGGTTATACTTTTATACATCAAAAAATGTCTGATTGCCTTAATTTTGATATGGTTAGATATGTTTTTTGGTTATCTTTCCAATGATACTAAAATTGCACGATTAGGATATGAGTTGTCAAAGTTATGAGCAAAATACGGTAATGTTACAGGTCAATGATGAGAATTTCAATTTAAATAATTTATTTTCTTTATTTTATGCTTTAATTGCATTATGTTGGGAAAGTTTTGTGCTTAGGATTTAATGTTTATCCCCTTAGTTATTTTTTCTTTTTAGAAATTTATGTTTATAATGCACTATGTTTCCTTTTCTTATGTTAAGTAGAAGTAAGAACTTCTTTATTTTTTATTTTTTGATCGATAAAAGTATGGTATATATTAGATTAAAAACTGAAGAGACTGTACAACGAAACAAAAAGAAAGAAAACATCTGACGTATAGACATGATATCAACAGTCCCAAAAAAGCCCCCATTTACTGTTAAAGACTTCAAAATGCATCTCCAGAAATTCAGATAAAGACGCTGCCCAAGAGAAGATAAAGGA
>JAUPMG010000001.1:21192107-21211415 GCA_031762675.1 Pachysandra terminalis
TTAGTAGAGAGGGATTGTTCGTGGGTCTCCCGTTTGAAGTGTTGGTTGACGATGGAGCGTGATTTGGCTTTGGGTGTCCTCTTTACTGATGTTGGACGCTGATGGTCATCTACTTGTTTTTTCTTGGTCATTTGTATTTGTACTGTTTTTTCTGTTTGGGCCTTGGCTCTCATCTTGAGTTCCTGGCGTTTTTCTGTTGCTGCTGTATTTCTTTTTCTTATTGATATCTATATATTGCTGGTTAATCATCAAAAAAAAGAATGAATGTGTGGAGAAAGTACCTCTAGGATCAAGCATCAATGTACTAGTATCAGTGATTGAAGGATCGATGAACACATTTCTTAGAAGATCAAGGTGAGAAACTAATTCTTCCACATTTTCCGGTCTAAGATCCCTCCTAAATTGCAACTTCCAGACCATTCCTATAGAGGACCAAGATTGGATATGTGAGACTTTTGTATACCTACCAGAAGAGAGCCTGAAAAGTTGGGGTAACGGATAGTTGTAATGAATCACCCCACCAAAGGTCGTACTAGAAGGAAACCCGAAAGCCGGAACTTATACTAAACCTTACTCAAGAATAGAAAAGAGATGAAATAGCAGATATCATATTCCATTGTGAATCACTAGAAACTCTAGCTCATTGATTGATATCACATTCATTGTTGTGCACCCCATATTTTCTAATGATGACTAAGCTTCATAAATTCTCTTGTTTTGAGCTGAAACACCAGAGCCATTTACTGAATAATGCTAGATTCCGTGTTTCTATGTTACCCAGGTTAAGTTACCCTTTTCCTCTTCTTTCTACGCATCACTTCCCATTTTACCAAATGATCTTCCTCTTTCCCCTACTCAGTACGAAACTCTCTATTCCTTGTACATGCATCTAGTATTCCTTTTTCATCTCCTTTAATTGAGTTGTTGAAGCATGAATCTTTATGAAAAGAAAGAGAAAAGCTACTTCTCTTTCCCCTACTCAGTATGAAACTCTCTATTCCTGGTACATTCTATAAAATGCTGGGTTGTCTACTGTTACAATTATATAGTATAAATTTCTATTGGTTTGAATGTGGGACTATTTACTATTGAATATTCTGGGGTCCTAAAAGCACTGGAGCTTGTTGATAACAACAAATCCCTTATCAATAAATCAATAGACTCAATTGGATATCATATAATCACAATTCAATTGTAAACTAATAGCGTGAAGCGAGACAAAGGAAAAATATGATTTATTAAGCCTACACCTAGCAATTGGGTGCGCTTTTGGAATAACAAACTGTATATTGCAAACCTGTACTTGAGCAAAGTGAACCATTTAACCAGTTAGCCAGACTCTGTTCTCATCAGAGAATATATGATTTGTGATCTCACAGATGGAAACTGTGTTTCCAATGGAAATTTGAAGCAGTGAAATATTTTTCTTATTTGTTTGTATGGAATTTTTTTGCCTTATTGTGATGTACTTTTAGTTATGAAATGTACATCTTCATCGCAGTCATTATATCATTGATAAGTAAAAAGATTTGCAGTGTAGTTATTGCTGTCTTTAGACTCACACCTTTAAATTGGCTTATTGAGAAGTATCTACTTCCTTTTAGTTAGCCATTTTTGCATTGTAAGATGGAAAATGCATTTTTTTCAAAGGGGCATGGGAAAGAGTTTATTTGCAATCATTCTCATTCTTGTAGATGATTCTTGTCACTCATGAATTAATGTCAGGACAGATCATACATCCACCCACAGGGTCTGGGACCCAGCATGCAATGGATTTCACATGAAGATCTTAGGTCAAGAATTCTGTGATTGATGCACATCGGTCAGAGAAGTCAATGTTATTTGGGACCATGATAAACATTAGAATTAAGACGTTGGATTCTTGGATATGGTTATGGTCTTAGTCCTATGTGTATAATGTTGTAGTGGTCTGTATTGAGTAGTGAATTGGTTGTCCCTCTTGTTGTTTAGATTTTAGAATCGATGCTTATAGCAGGCATATTTAATTATTTATGAAAAAGAAAAAAAAAGGTATAAGCTGGTTCCGGTCACCATGGTAATTAATGTGTAAAAAAAAAAAAATTGAAAAAAGCACTTGCACTTGCTAATGCAATAGTATAGATATTGGTTCAACATTTGTGCAAACAAGGTGTGGGTTCATTTTTTTTCTTGTGCTGAAGGTGTGGGCTTCACCCTTCATAAATGCACCATAATCATAGATATTCAATTACTATTACTCTTTTCATGATAATGGAATTTATTACATAAAGAAGGAATGTACCCCTGGGCAAGGCAGCCAAGTCACAAGGAAAAATCAAATGACAGACAGAAACACCATGGCACTATATAAAAGCTATCTCCCATACAGGACCTTCTTCGAACTGAATTAGCTCTTGGCTAATGAATCAGTAGGGTCATAAGGCGATCTTGACAATTCTGAGAATGATAGGTTCATAGCCAATGCAAGGATCTAGCTCAACAAACTATGTGAATCAATGTTTTCAAATAGCCAAGGCGAGGCTAGGCTTTGGCTATGGTTTATTGCCTGAACGTAGGTGGCCTAGTACCCTAAACATTATATATTATCAAGAGAAAAATGTGTGTCATAAAATTGTGATTTGATTTTGATCAAAAGCAATATTGTATTACATATAGTATACTAATCAATCTTGTTACACTTGGTACGGATATACACAATGACAGGGAGCTTGTTGCAAACTTGCAATTCAAGCAATGAGAAAGAATAAACCTGTTTCTAAAATAAGTTGATCAAAAGAACATTGTCATAGAATGTAGGATAACAATACTAATTACTTTAATTGGCTTCTGCCCTTCAAGAGAATCCTTGGTTGGATGTACTTTTGATTGAATTTGGGCTCACCTAGGCAACATATTGCCTACTGTTGAAAATAAGCCTACTCGCCCTTGCCCAGGTTCTTAACAACATATATATGAGACACTTTCCAAGAGCAACTTTGGGGCTTACGCAACCATGAAATGACAGTGAAGGATTATCCTTCAATAAGTTCAGCAAAACCCAAACATTTTGCCTCTCTGATCCCCATGACAAGAGAGCATAACTTGGCACTGATTGCATTCCCCTTCCCTATAGATCTAGAATGGATATGGAGGATGTGTCAGTCATGATCTTTAAAGACTGTTGATCCTCGAAGACCCCGGATTCCCAAACAAGCATCCATCAAAATTTAACTTCACCACCCTGACTGGAAGAATTTTCTAAACCGCGCAAAGGCTCTCTAACCAATCAAACGAGAGCTATTGTCCTCCACTTCCTCAAAATATCTACATAGAAAACCCTTTTAAAGGCTTCTGATGCACAAACCCATTGAGCAATGATACCTTTCAATGATAGAAGAGCGACTCAAAGAAGTATGCTTGTAGATATGCAAATATTAGTCTGATGCTCTGAAATATCTAATAGTGCTATCGACAATCCAAGGGGCGGTGTAACAATTTAGACTTGTAAGAGCTGATTCTAGGTATTTTCTTTCTTTCTTAGACTTATTGGTGCATATTTCATTATGAGAGTGTAACAAATTAAATGTTTATAATCTCCAATAAGGTTGATCTTTGGTCTATAGAGTACAGAGAATTGATGTTTAGTTCATAACATTTAACAACTTATAGACAAGCTGTCATATGTGCCATGAGCTTGATACGTGTTTTTACATCTACAGCTTGCAATCACCATCTAGGAGGTTAGAGCTCTAGCTTTGCATTATAAAATTATTTATTGGTAAATGTTTGAGTTGGTCATTTTCTTATTTCAGACAAGAATGAATGCTAACCAAGCAAGAAATATATAATTGGTGCTTCTAGTGAATTTTTGTTGTACAAATTTAGTCTTTTTCTTTCTTTAGTTATTTATAATCGTTATTGTTGTTTGCAGCTTGCAGATATTGTAAACCAAGGGCAATTGGTTTCAGATGAAATTATTATAAGCCTTTTGTCTAAGCGGCTTGAAGCTGGAGAAGCTAAGGGTGAGTCAGGATTCATTCTTGATGGTTTCCCACGAACCATAAGACAAGCGGTGAGCACCTTTGTGATGAGAAAGGGTAGGATGTCACAGTTTATGTTCGTCTTTTGTATCCAAAATATGCTCAAACCAAACAGAAGTACAGTTCTTTTCTATCCCAGCCTTTCTGCTAGCTTATATAGAACGTTTCATCTCATTGCCACGTGAACTCTTCTTTGGGATTTATGATCTTTGAGGTTGACTTATGATCTTTGATAACCTCGAAGAATATTAGCATTTTTTTTTATGGAAATCTGTTATAGCTAATATTGTGAAACTGTTATAGCTAATATTTTATTGCCTTGTGGAATTTTCTGATATATTTTTTTGAGTGTTCTATCCTCTTAGTTGTTTTGATATTTGGTTATTCAAGGAAATATTGGAGGGAGTGACGGATATCGACTTGGTGGTCAACTTAAAGCTTCCAGAAAATGTATTGCTTGAGAAATGCCTTGGAAGAAGGATTTGCAGCCAGTGTGGAAAGAATTTTAATGTTGCCAACATTGACATGAAGGGTAAGAATGGGAACCCTGGAATATCCATGGCTCCACTTCTTCCCCCTTCTCATTGTGAATCAAAGCTCATCGCACGAACAGACGATACAGAACCGATTGTAAAAGAACGTCTCCGTGTATATAATGACTTGGTATTGCACAATCTGTTCAATATTTTTCTTGAATCATATTTTTATTGTTGAGATATAGTTTTATTTCAGTAATGGGGATGGGTAACAGTAGCATATAACAGTCTGCAGTGGATATTTTCTGCATCATATTGAACATTTTACATTGGCATGATCCCAGAATCCTGACCAAAGTCATGATCATTTATGCCTTGATCATGGGGATGCATCATATTTCTGGATCATGCCAATGACAATGCCAATGCTATGGTCATCGGTTTGTATTTTCATTAGTTGTGAGTGGGGTAGCATTATAAGTGCAGTAGACAAAAATAGCATATTTATTTACATACTGGGTATCATCTATTCCTGCAGAGTAAACCTGTAGAAGAGTTCTACCGCAGACGAGGAAAGTTGTTGGAGTTTAATCTACCAGGAGGAATCCCAGAATCGTGGCCGAAGCTGTTGCAAGCCCTAAATCTTGATGATCATGATGACAAGCAGTCTGCAGTGGCATGAGTTCATACAATGTGGGTTGCATATCATGTCCTCAAGGTGATTTGGTCATTCTTTGCATGTGCTAAATATACATGATTAGTAAGTTTTGAAAAAGGGAAAAAAAACATTTTTTTTTTTCTGAAATAAAAGCTTGGAAATTTGACTTGGGCTCTTGCAGATATGTAATAGGAAAAAGGGTGGGTGGAGTATTTATTGAGGGTAGAAACTAGGAAGTCTACATATTATTATTTGTTGATAAAATTGTTTGGTGAGGGATAATCTTTAAGTTTAAAAGCAATATTTATTTGGATGTAGAGATGCTATTGTCAAGTCTGGCCCTGCAATTTACTTTTCTAGTGCAAGTATTGTTTGTTTGAACTCACCATAGAAAAATGCATCTGAATAAAAATAGTGACTAATCTACACTTTTCCAAAAGGGAAAAAAAGAAGGAAAGAAATTCCCATATATCCTCCATAATCTGGAAGGAAAAAGTATAATTAATTTTTTTTTTCTGAAATAAAAGCTTGGAACTTTGACTTGGGCTCTTGCAGATATATAATAGGAAAAAGGGTGGGTGGAGTATTTATTGAAGGGTAGAAACTAGGAAGTCTGCATATTATTATTTGTTGATAAAATTGTTTGGTGAGGGATGATCTTTAAGCTTAAAAGCAATATTTATTTGGATGTAGTGATACTATTGTCTGTAAATTTATTTGAACTAACCATAGAAAGAAAGAAAAGGGAAAGGAAACAAATTCCCATATCTCCTCCATAACCTGGCTGGAAGGCAAAAGGATAATTGAATGCACTGATGATCCTTCTTGGGTCCTACCATTTATTTACTAATTGTGAAGTAAACACTAATTTGTTTGTTGTTCTTGCATGGTTATACAAGGACATTGGAAGTGTTTCAAATGCATGATGCAGTAAATTATTACCAAGAATCAGGTTGCTTGGGGGATTCAGTAGCAATTGTAGTTTTTATTCTTTCATGTTTTTGAACGAGGACCTTGGAAGTGTTTCAAATGCATGAGGTAGTTTTACTGCAAAGAATCACCTTACTTGGGGGAATTCAGATGAATCTTGTTGATTTTAGAGGGCTTAGCCAAGTTCTACCACTGGCTATTGACCTCATGTAAATGGGCCGTGGACTGGTAATTCACCAAAGGACTTGGCATTGCAAAGCAACATTGGTGAAGACCTATGGAGAGTCTTGTTAGTAAAAGGTCGTTTTGACTGGGTCCCTTTTTTGATGTTGAATCCTAGTTGGATTAAGGTTTTCTATCATGAGATTTGCTCAATTTGACAGCCAGGAGTAGCTGGTCAGCTGATTTAGAGATGCACAAATGGATTGGGCTGTGTGTCGGCTCGACACGATAGGCCTTTTAGTGCTGTGCCAGGCGTGGGCGCCATGGCCCATGGCACGACACTGCCCAAGCACGATTGCGTTTTTAGCTAAATTTTAGCAAAGCACAAACCCTAACACGGTCCGACATGATTATAATTGTGCCTTGGTGTGGTAGTGGGTCTGAGGGAGCTGAAATTAATCACATCACGGCACGAAAGTCCCATTTGTATATTCTTAGATGCACCAAGTCGGGCATTAGTAATCCACGGGAGTTCGCGTATGTGTGCGTGTGTGTGCATGCGTATGTGTCAGCGTTTTACAGAATTGAGTCATTGCAATTCTATGACCATCCAGTCAAATACAACTGAGGAACAAATCCCTAATATAAGAATTTTAAAATCCCTAAAAAACTGAATTTATTCCTAAAATTCTAATTAATTTTGTACATATTTTTGAGCCGAGTTCGGATAGGCTCGGCTTGGTATATTAATATATTATATCATTTATCATCAACTATGTATTAATATTAATGCATTGGTACTAAGTTAAGCCCTTTTTGTTTTTTTTTGCGAGATAAGCATTTTACGAGCATAGCTTTTGGTGAGCTGAGCTTGAGCCAAAAATGTTTAACTAATCTGAGCCGAACCTGAGCCTTGCTCAAGGTTTACAAGCTCAAGTCTAGTTGGGGAAAGCTTGGTTCGGTTCGTTTATAGCCGTTGTTTCAATTTTAGGTTCCCCATTCTAAACGATGATCTTTTGTGAACTTGGGCTACGTGAACCTCACATAAGGTTGACACGTCCCCAAGTGGACCCCACAAAAATGGTGACTTAACATTTCTCTAAACCCTAAGAGACCTATAAACCCTAAACCGACTTCTACTTTAACCAGTTTCTACCTGAACCGATGATAGCCATTTGTGTGAGGTTCACGAAAGATCTTCATCTCCCAAACCAACCCCAACATGATGACTAGGTTTCACTGGCATGAATATGATTATCTCAAGACCCGATCTATCCTCAAATCATTTTTCTAAAATAATAAGGGGCAGATCAGTTCATGACTCAGTGTCATTAGTTGATCGATATTTTTAGGTTTCTGATGGAAGATATTATTATAGTTTTAAAAACCGCAGAGAGTCTAACTGTATTTGTCAGAAACTCAAGGGGTCGAAGAGTAATTTTTCCTATATTATATTATATTATCATAATATAATGTTTAAAATGATAAAGATAACAAAAGATGTCACATCATTATGGAATATAGTGGTGAAATCTGACGCATGTAATATTTTATTTCATTTATTCTTTTGATGATTTAAAAATAATATTTTAATAATAAAATATTAAACTGGAAAGACTTCATGTAATCCCCGGTATTATTTTTGTTTTATAATAAAATCCTCTGCTAGCAAGCTAACAGCGTTGGCCCTGTGATGTGAGATAGCCTGAGGGGGCAAAAATACATTCTGGTTGGCGATGGGTTCCTTTTAACTTAACTACAGTTAATAAAAAGCTATGGTTAAGTAGATCTTCCCTAAGTTATAAAAAAAAAAAGTAGATCATCCCGATCCATACAAACTCATGTTGACGTGTATTTTATTATTGTGCTTGGAATTTACGCAAACAGTCATAAAAAAATTTCATGTCCAGGTATGTTTTGGAGGGTTTTAGATTGATACGTGGCAAAAAATAACTGGTAGGGGTATTATCTCACTCCGGCATAGAATTTTTTTCCGATCAAGAGATCGAATATAAAATCAGATTAGACCTCAGATTAAAGGAGTGTTTGGTTAGATTTGAATTCTGATTCTTACTCTGAATTGTTAATGTTCAAATTTTGATTATTGATCATAAATGGGTCCAATTGGATATATAGTGGCTTTGCTAAATTTGAACTCAAATGTACCTTTATAACAATATGTATCGAATGGTTTTTTTTTTTTTTTCTATTAATTTCAAAACCTTATCAATATTTTATTTTTTTTACTATTATTTGACTTGTACCTTATAATAGACATTCTTGTAATTCACCACCAAGAGACTTGTATCCCATCCTAAATGACTTGTACCTAGGCCTATAAATGGATCAGATTTGAAGTGGATTCTATTGAATTCGAATTTGAATCCATCGAATTTGAATCCGACGGATTTTCATAAATTCTATTCGAATTTGAATATGATCCGAAATCTGAATCCGAAATCCGATTCGATCCGAATATCTCAATATTATTGTATCACGAGTAATGATACTATGTAGCTATAATGTATAAAAGTAATGTATGTGATTGAATGAATATGTTGTTATGTGAGACACTATTCATAGATAATGATAGTATGTGACGCATTATACAAAAAAGAATACATGAGTTTTAATTATATAATCGAATCGGATTTATATAGATTCATATTCGATTCGATTATAATCGGATTTTTCGGATTCAAATCTTAATCGAATTTCGGATCGAAAATATTTTACCAAATCCGCTATAATCAGATTCGGGCCATGATCCGATCCATTAACAGGCCTACTTGTACCTCATTATACAAACTTACTCTTGATAATAAAAAAGATATATTAATCATTTTAACTTATGTTATGTCTCTATTACGTGATAAAGATATTACGAAGGACCATTTAGTTATTTCAATGCTACCCAAGATGTTTCTATGGATTCTGTTTTAAGGTAGGATATATTGATAGTTCTTTTTTTTTGGTTTCTCAAGGTATCCCAGGCTTCGCCCAGGACTATTCCTCCGAGGTACGGTTGGGGCCGAAGTGGGGACCTCTCCCAACAAGGTTTGCTGCATTCACAAAGACTCGATATCGAGACCACTTGCTTAAGCGACCCGAGCCCCTTCCACTCGGGCCAACTTTCGTGGTTTGATAGTTTTTCCTTATTTTTTTCCTCTCTACCTACCATAATCAAAAACTTTAAAATTACAAAATTAATCTATAAATAGAATTTGATTATAGGATAAATTACATTGACACCCCTTGAGTTTCGTATAATGAAAACAACTTCCCTCAAATCTAAAGCCCCTTTCCATTGGTAAAGTCAATAAAGTAATGGATTATTTGCGTGTTGTTTACATCATGTTCTACAGGACGAAAAGGCCCTTATATACACCTTGCTTAATGATCTTAAGGACAACACTACTGCTATGAAAGAAGAAGCTTTGTAACATTATGGGGTAAATTAGATATTTGATTTTTTTTTTTTTTTTATCTTTTACTATATTTAAATATATATATATTAAATGATTAATAGTGGGGTATTATAGTCTAATGATCGATTTCTATTATCAATTGTTTAGACCTCCTTTAATTTGACCCAACAAGAGTATTGGTTGTGATAGCCAAGGTTTGAGGGATACTTGTTATCATTATGCTTAACCTGAATGTAATTTACCCTTGATTATAAGAATGATTTTAGAATCAGATTCTTAATCACCTCAAAATCTGACCAGCTAACCCATTTAGAAGTATAAAATTGACTTTTGGTCATAATTAAATTCTAGAATTTCAACCAAACACTGTTAAGTAGCTTTTAGATTGATAATGCTTTTGCTGAAAAAGATATGCAAATTTGCAATGAAAAACAAAGAATTTCTCTAGAAGCAATCAAACTTGCTTTAAGCAACGAGAGTTGCCTCCAAATATTCTAATTTCTTTTTATGTTCCAAACCTCTTAGTCGGGTATTGTCATACCTGGAGTCTGGGATCAATTCCCTTTCTTTTGCGAGTAGAAATTGTCTGGAGTAAGACGATTGAAGCATCAGCTGCAGCGTGCTTCCACAAACGTGCACAGATGTACGTCACACGTTCCAATAAGATCAGAGCTTCTAGAAGTTTAAACACGTGAGACGATGTGAGGCCCCCCTCACTAATAGCTCCAGAGAAAAAAACAAACAAACATTCAGGGCCACCTTGATTTACGCCACATCAGCTATTTTGATGTGACGTGAATCAAGGTGACTCCATCTGGTTGAGGTGACTGTCGAGTAAACTCTATCCTTTAGGTGGTGATTGTGAACGTGAGTTCAATTCCAAGACCTAAGACGATGCCTCCAAGTCCTTATCGCTATTCCAACTTTTTGAGTGACGTGAGCATATTGTCTAGATCCAAAATAGTGGAATATCAGCTGGAGCATGCACGTATGCACGTCATGTATCCATTTATTCTTCACGTCATCACTAAAAGATAAAATCAATTAGATGTGTGACATGCAGACACACTCCAGACAAAATGTTCTCCCAACTTACATGTTCAAAATGTTGGATGTTACCACATTGAATTATCACATATCATAATAAATACAAGTAGAAACATCTCTTAGGAGAGCTGTTTTGGCTGCTTACACACATTAAGAGCTCATAAATATCTAACTTTCTAGCTTTCCCTTGCCTCTGTATATTAACATTTTCCTCCACCATTTACTATATTAATACAAGAGATCTCAATCTCTTCCTTAGTTTATAACCTCACAAAATTATTCAAATAAGATAACAATAGATGTAAGGCTAGTTGGTGGGGGAAGTTCGACTAATAGAAATGATTATAGAACCAGTAATGATGGATAAGCTAGGGTTCACAATTATATCCTATTTAGAGTATTTTTGCTTCACTTGCTTCTCACATGCTTTGGTCACTACCCCACTTTGAGAATTTTTTGGTGAAAGGTAATTGGATTCAAATCATCTAAGTAAGGTCCCTTCAGTAAAAAGATGGAACAATAGCCAATAGAAACCAGACACATGCTTATATGGTTTTTGTTTATTTGTTGTTGTTCATGGTTTTTGTTTATTTGTTGTTGTTCAATCTCGAAAAGGACTTCAGATGATTTGATTCCAAAATAATTAGGTCTAATTGATTACACTTAAAATTTGGTTGCATGTTAGAGTGTTGCACCAACCAAAAAGGGATCTAATCATCATCATCAAATGTCTTATCCTAACTAGTTAGAGTTGACATAAAAGAGAATCGAATACATGCAAAATAGTATAGCCCATAGGAAATTTTTTTAAAAACACGATGGCATACATGTAATTTTTATTGACTTTATTAGAAACTGTAGGTTGTAAACAATTCGAATCACATACCTCGATGCACACAAACCCGAATCTGCAGTGAAAGATCTTTATCGAACCGGATAACGTCCCACGTTGAAATATGTGATTACTAGAACCACATACAATGAATCTACACTCAATCGACCTAGTGCTTTGTATAGAATCCCAACAAAAAATTCAGATCTCTGTATGAAGAAGAAATGAAGAGAAGGGAGAGTTTTTTAGGGGTGGATTTCCCAAAAACGTGAATAGTAACTTTTTAGATAGGGAAGAGGATTCTATATATATATATATATATGTCAAAACTCAACACCACCTAGGACTCTATCTCCTAATCTCATTAAGAGAGAGTTATGCACATCCATACTTCTAATCAAGTATGGACGTCTCATTAAGTGGGGACCATGGGTCGGCCCATCTCTAAAATCCAACAGAAACGTTAAAAGCTTGGATCCCAGATTGCTCCGTAGGCACGAATTTGAACGATCGAGTGTTAATCGCGAGAATCTAAAGGTATTTCAACTGGTTGGGAATCTGATTCTAGTTCCATATAGGATGGTTACGGAATTTACCAAGTAATCATCTCCATACCAAGCAGTACTTGATCAAAAAATGTGTCACCAAGATCAAAATCAATGTACTATATGAATATCCTTGAAAACATTGTATTTGGAGCTAGTTAGCCAAGGAACAAATTGGGTGGGACAGAATTACAATTTGAAGGGATTCCAAAAGAGAAAAGTGAAGGAGCTGTGGCATTGAGGCCATACATAAAAAAGGGGGCTAAAGTGTATCTATATCCCAAGCAATGAACAAAAGGGTTAAAGGGTATTCCCTGTCATAGAAGAGGAAATAAAGTTGCAAGAAATATGTAGTGACAGTGAAAAAGAAAACAAATATAAGGCCACGAAGAAAAGAAAAGATGTAAAAGCAAGAAACAATTGACCAAATCAGAACCCCAAGTCACATTTTTTCTTTATATTCTACGATTATCAGAATCCGAATGGCAAAGAAAAAGTGATAAAGAAGATTTTCTCTGTTGCCATCCACAGAGAGCATTTCGTCTATTTCGAAATGGCTGTTCCATTAGCTGTTGGACGGTACGTTAGCACGAAAGTGGATTTAAAATTTTGAGGGAAGTCTTTCAAAATGCTCAAAATTTGAGCGAGGCCCCTCGAAATGCTAACATGGCGTTCATCAACTGTTGAAACAGCTGATAAAACAACCATTTCAGGAACATACGAAAAGCTCTCCCATCGATATCTAATAGGCACCCACATGAAGGGATGAAGCGATCAATCCAAATGGTTGAAATTGTTTGCGACATGTTGGTGCTATATTCCTAGCAGTGCCACAATAGCATAACAAAACTGGCTACCAATCAATCTAAGATCCTAAGAGACAAATTAACCCTAAATTGACTTCTACCTTAATCGGAATAACCGATTATTGGCTCCATTGCTAGGTGCATGGCATCCTGCGATTGGTACCTCTGAAAACATCGCACCAAGTAAATTGCAGACGATTTTCCTCACAATCCAAAACCTAGACCATCCATATTTAGAAAACCAACTATGTTGTCTCTTTACACATAAGCCATGCACATATCATTTTTTTTATTTTTCCTTTTTTGTGAAAAGTACACATCATTGTAATTGTGCTGCTCACACTTTTTCTACAAACATATACGAGACATTGTATTATTATTATTATTTTCTGTTCTCAAGTATTAAATTATATGCTTTACTATGAAAGCTGATAACTAATCATCCGCATTAAGTCCAATCTCATTGCATTTGATATGTTTATCTATGTTTTTAGCTAAATTTTATAGGAAAAATTACATATAAGCCTTATTTTATAGTTTTATCTTCTTTTCAGTCTTTTATAATTTTTCTACCTACTTATTTTTCCTACTTCACAATTTATTTATCATTTCAATCTTATAACAGTGCTAGCAATAATTTTAAAATAAAAAATTAAAATTTATAAAAGTATCCAAATACCCTTATTAAAACCAACAAAGACCCTCTCATCACCCCATCACCACCCCCACCCATCACCCACCACCCACCACCCCTCACCCCTCACCCTCCACCCTCCACCCTCCACCCTCACCCTACCACCACCCTCACCTACGACCACCACCCCAACGATGGTGGTGGTAAGGGCGGGTGGTGGTGGTGGTGGTTGTGGGGTGAGGGTGGTGGTGGTGGTAGGGGTGGGTGGTGGGTGGTGGCGGTGGCGGTGGTGGCGGTAGGGGTGGGATTTGGGGTGGTGGTGGTGGGGTGGGTACTTTTATAAGTTTTAATTTTAATTTTTTTGATTTTAAAATATTATTTTATTTTAGTTGGCTATAGGACTGAAATGGCAAATAAATTGTAAAATAGGTAGCAAAATTATAGAAGACTAAGATGAAGATAAAATTGTAAAGTAAGACTTATATGTAATTTTTCCAATTTTATATCTTTTCAAGACAAGGATTGCAGACTTTTGAGCAACTTTGGCTGCAACTTGGTTTCCAACATGATACAGCTGTTATGGATTGATTATTGGGTTGCAATGAGAGAGAGAGATTGGTAATTTTTCTCAATGATGTTATGGGTTAGTTATTGTCTCTTTACACATAAGCCATGTACATATCAATTTTTTTTATTTTTCCTTTCTGTGAAAAGTTCACATCATTGTAATTGTGCTGCTCACACTTTTTCTACAAACATATATGAGACGTTGTATTATTATTTTCTGTTCTCAAGTATTAAGTTATATGCTTTACTATGAAAGCTGATGACTAATCATCTGCATTAAGTCCAATCTCATTGCATTTGATATGTTTATCTATATTTCTATAGCTAAATTTTATAGAAAAAATTACATATAAGTCTTATTTTAATGAGCTTGAGGATCTAAGCTTAATATTTAGGCTTGCGAACCGAGCATGAACCCAAAAAAAAAGGCTCATTATTTTAACAAGCTTGAGGAGCTAAGCTTGGGTAGGTTCAATTTGGTTAACGCTTGGCTCAGTCATTTATATATGATAAATTCATATATTATATATATAATGGTAATCATTAAATACAAAGTTAATGAATTAAGGTGTTTAAGTCAAATAGTTATTTATTTATTTATTAAGACTTAACAAATTAAAATCATAAAAATAATAGTTTAAAATATAAAGAATAATTAATTTTTTTAAATTCTTTATGGAATATAGACTGTAGTTAAAACTAAAAAACTCTAAATAACTTTCAAACCCTCTTTGCTGATAAAGTGTTTTGGAAGGTAAGTAATAGTAAGCAGGTCAATATCTTCGATGGTAAGGGTGGGTGGGGGTGGTGGTGGTGGCGGTGGTTGTGAGGTGAGGGTAGTGGTGGTGGAGTGGGTACTTTTATAAGTTTTAATTTTAATTTTTTGATTTTAGAATGTTACTTTATTCTAGTTGGCACTATTATATGAATGAAATGACAAATAAATTGTAAAGTAGGAATGTTAAGTAAGTAGCAAAATTATAAAGTAAGACTTATATGTAATTTTTCCAATTTTTTATCTTTTTAAGACAAGGATTGCAGACTTTTGAGCAACTTTGGCTGCAACTTGGTTTCCAACATGATACAGCTGTTATGGATTGGTTATTGGGTTGCAATGAGAGAAAGATTGGTAATTTTTCTCAATTGTTGCACTATACTTTATAGAAATCTGAACTTTTTCATTCAAAAAAAAAAGTTATAATTTTTTTTACGATGATTATGTTAAAGTGTTGTTATGTGGAGACTGATGCTACTGAGGCAATTGGGCACTAGGCACTGGTCGAACTCACTTCTATTATGTTAGTCTTAATTTTAGGATATTTATTTATACTTTTATAATTATTCTGTGTAATACATTATTTTGAGCTTTAGAGAATAGTAAAACTGGGTGTGCAATCGTAGATGTAAACATAATTTATCTAATCATGTAACTCCATATCTTTATATGCTTGATTTCTTTTTCATCGTTTTATCTTTCTTTCTTAAGATAAATGGAATCACTTGAAATAGAGAGAGACTTAGGAGTATTTGCCATACACTATTTCTTTTTTGATGATATATCTCCAGCTTATTGGTCAAAGCATGGACTCCAACATATAGAACCCATATATGATCCATTTATCCTCCTTCGTAACTAAAGGTTTCAAATCATTTATAGTCAAATGGCACAATTTTGCTCTCGTTGATATTTCACATCACATGTCACTACACGTAGGGTTTACATCATTGGATGAAAATCAGCTGTGGTCTTGGCTGTGGGGTGATTTATGATTGGATGAAAAATCACCGCACAGCCAAAACCACAGCTGATTTGTTTCCTACATCATTGAGGATCCGGCTCTTTCCGTAAAGGGATGGAGCTGTTACCAACAAAAAAATCGACGCATAAGCTTGATGCTGATATTCGTGTCAGACGGACCTGATACTAATGATCACGTGCTGACAGTATTGTCAGGAATATGTGTCCATTTATACGATTCATTTCCTTTACGGAAAGTGCTGGATGTTTTGAATCCTTTTCCAAAAGCGGTTATGGCTCAAATTTTTTATTCCTATGCATAGATTCCAATGAATTGGATGGCTATACTTCTGATGGCTCTCTCACTAGATTCCAATGGATTGGATGGATGGGCTATACTTCTGATGTCTCTCTCTCTCTAGATTCCAATGGATTATTGGATGGTTATTCTCCATATCATACACACTCTCTCTTGTGAGGTGCTAAATTTCATCAATCTTATAAAAGATGATTTGGATTCAGGGATTTTATTCTCGGGATTTTGGATCGGACCGGTCTAGGCTGATCCTGATCCGGATCGCCGATCCGGTCGATTCTAGTTCAATCCAAATGTTGAATCTTTTTTTTTTTTTTTTTTTAAAATTTGGATCGATCGGAACAACGATATTGGTCGATATTGGACCGATCTAGGCTGATACCTGTTGAATCTTTTATTTTATAAATTAAAAAAAAAAACTAGAGATTGATTAGATCGCTGATCCAGTCATTGGACCGGACCGGTCCGGATTGGTATCGGTTGAACCGTTCCGATCCAAAGCCTCAGGATACAATAGTTCTATCGTGGGTTGAAATCGGACCAGTCCTGACCGATCCCAATCCGATCCAGACCGGAAACCATGTTTGGATTCCTAACAAAAAAAAAAGTGAAATAAGTGAGTTCCCCCCTCCTCTCTTGCATAACAGTACTAGGATCACTCCATTTCTTGAAGCTTGTGGAGCTGTTTGTCACCTGGAAAGAGATGCTTTGTTGCTTTGTTTCAGCCACCTCAGCTGTCAACTGTAAAGAAAAGTTTAATCGATGGATGAGATTCTTCCTATGCATGAAAAGAAAAAAGTTTCATATAATTAAGAGCTATACTCTCTCTCTCTATCTCTTTTGGTACATTTTTCACTGAGTAGCCTATCTGGCACATAGTAACGCACGAACCCATCTAAGCCTCCTTGAAGGGCGGCTACGAAGGGGACCTACGAGTTTGGCATAAAGGCAATTCGAGCTATACACAATGTCTCGGTTGCAGGCAAACCATCAAATAAGCTCTCATTATTTGGTGAAGGCAAGTTCCGAACCCAAGTCTCGAGGACGACATCCCAAGATTTTACCACTATCCCAAGTAACACTTCTCTCTCTCTTTTATATTTTTCACAGTCCCCTGTGCACATAGCTAGTAACACACACGCTAATCTACTTATCATCCTAGGCCTCCTGAGAGTGCGGCTATAAAGGGGATCCATGAGCTTAGTGTAAAGACAATTTGAGCGATACACGATGTTTCAGTTGGAGACAAACCATCGAGCAAACTCCCATTATTTAATGAAGGCGGATTTCAATCCAAGTCTTGGAGACGACACTCCAAGACTTCATCAGTGTGCAAAGAGGCATATTCCACTTTCTATATTTCTCTCTCATAAAGATATATCTTTCTTTTTTTTTTGTGCCATTGTGTCACATATACCATTGTGGAGCATTTAAGTGTTTGTACAAAAAGAGGTGGAATGTGTTTTAAGAAAAAAGGTGATATAATTTGGGAAAGAAAAAGTTTTCCATAGGCTCTGTTTGTTTAACTGGAAAATAATTTTCAGAAGAAAATTTTTTAAGAAAAATTTTTCTTTTTTCTAATTTTCTACCGTTTTGATATTATTTGAAAATTTTCCTAAAATTTTGTTAATTCGATGAAAAATAGTTGTAAAAGTGACATTATAGATAAATGGTGGTGGTGATGGTAGTGGTAGTGGTGAACGAAACCCTTTTCCTTTTTTCAGAAAATAATTTCTGCCAAAAAATAACAGAAGTTGTTTTCCTCAAATTTTCTAGATATCAGTAAAATATTTTCTAGAATTTAAAATTTTCCGTTAAAACAAACATGAGGAAAATCTAAATTCCTGAAAAATATTTTTTTTTTTGGTCCAATTTTCGATAAAACAAACACAACATTAGGCATAAATGTTTTGCCATAACACCAAGATCAAGAATGGATATGTTGATGATAAGTATACTGTAAAAACAACTAGTAAGAAGAAGATATTCCCCTACTTGGATAAAAATTTAAAATAAAAATAAAAAATCTTATGTTTTGGAAAGTACAAAGTAGTTGTTGATTACCGGCGATCATAAACCGCCGCAAAAACCCAAGGCTTATATGGGTGGTTCACTCAAACCATCATTAAAATTGCCGCTAAAAGTTTCAGCAACGCAACAAATTTTGACGTTGTTTTTTACCGCAGAAGATGTTTTTAGCGACAATTTTGAGACTTTTAGCGGCAATTATTGACCATCGCTAAAAGACACTTTTGTTTAGTGACCTATTGTGTTGATAGATGGACCCTACCTTTTTTTTTATATCGTTTATCACAATTGGCATTTGATATTATTGTTTACTTAAAAAACATCAAAGATGGGTCAAAAGAAAATCTTCTGCATTATTTATGTAACAACCTGAATAATTCTCTAAAAACTTTAACTTTAGACCTTAGGATAAAATAGTAATTTGGTAAATTAGTAAATTAATTTCACTAATAAACTATGATTTGTATTCAGAAGATCCTTAATCATATAAAATATGTTAGAAACACCTAAGTTATCTAAAATTGATCAGGTTAACCAGATAAACTTAGGAAGCAGTACGGGTCAGATAACTGAACTTAGCAGGTAAATAAGAAAAAAAAATAAATAGTAAGATAATAATTGGTTTAGACAACTTAGAAGATTCATTTGAGACCCCTAAACATAATCACTCCATCAGAAATTAATTAAGTGGTTAGTTGAAAACGATAGAACTAGAAACCCAGTTTTTCCCTTATGGCTATTTTAATTTGCAGTCTCGCCCCTGGACCTATAAATAACAAACTAAACCTAAATTTGTTTGGCTGATCATTTCTTCTGGAGCTCTTGGAGAAGATGGAAAAGAATTCCAACAGTCATGGGGCAACCCCGAGACAACTGGCACGCTCAAGTTGAGTTTCCCCGTCAATGTTTGTGTATTTACTTTTATTTCAACATTGTGGTCATGGGGAAAGATCTTGTTTGATTGTATTCCTTCTTCCCTATGAAATTATTGGTTGATTGACATGTTCTAGGAGCCCAAACCCCCTTTGATCAACCTTTGTGAACCAGACCTGATATTCGGATCTGAGTTGGGAAAGTAGAGAGAAATCCCAGATCTATTCGTGTAGACTAATTCCTTTGATA